>JAZAYU010000072.1:998356-1187445 GCA_038501625.1 Corbicula japonica
GTGGAACTCTAAAAAGATTGTTCAAATTATTTCCCTGGGGTCAAAATTGGCCCCGCCCCAGGGGTCACTTCATTTTACATAGACTTATATAGGAAAAACTTTAAAAATCTTCTTGTCTGAAACCACAAGGCCTAGAGCTTAGATATTTGGCATTTAGCATCCTCTAGTGGAACTCTACAAAGATTGTTCAAATTATTTCCCTGGGGTCAAAATTGGCCCCGCCCCAGGGGTCACTTCATTTTACATAGACTTATATAGGAAAAACTTTAAAAATCTTCTTGTCTGAAACCACAAGGCCTAGAGCTTAGATATTTGGCATTTAGCATCCTCTAGTGGAACTCTACAAAGATTGTTCAAATTATTTCCCTAGGGTCAAAATTGGCCCCGCCCCAGGGGTCACTTCATTTTACATAGACTTATATAGGAAAAACTTTAAAAATCTTCTTGTCTGAAACCACAAGGCCTAGAGCTTAGATATTTGGCATTTAGCATCCTCTAGTGGAACTCTACAAAGATTGTTCAAATTATTTCCCTGGGGTCTAAATTGGCCCCGCCCCAGGGGTCACTTCATTTGACATAGACTTATATAGGAAACGCTTTAAAAATCTTCTTGTCTGAAACCACATGGCCTAGAGCTTAGATATTTGGCATTAAGCATCCTCTTGTGAAACTCTACAAAGATTGTTCAAATTATTACCCTGGGGTCTAAAGTGGCCCCGCCCCAGGGGTCACTTCATTTGATATAGACTTATATAAGAAAAACTTTAAAAATCTTCTTGTCTGAAACCACAAGGCCTAGAGCTTAGATATTTGGCATTAAGCATCCTCTTGTGAAACTCTACAAAGATTGTTCAAATTATTTCCCAGGGGTCTAAATTGGCCCCACCCCAGGGGTCACTTCATTTGATATAGACTTGTATAGGAAAAACTTTTAAAATCTTCTTGTCTGAAACCACAAGGCCTAGAGCTTAGATATATGGCATTTAGCATCCTCTAGTGGAACTCTACAAAGATTGTTCAAATTATTTCCCAGGGGTCTAAATTGGCCCCGCCCCAGGGGTCACTTCATTTTATATAGACTTGTATAGGAAAAACTTTTAAAATCTTCTTTTCTGAAACCACAAGGCCTAGAGCTTAGATATTTGGCATTAAGCATCCTCTTATGAAACTCTACAAAGATTGTTCAAATTATTTCCCAGGGGTCTAAATTGGCCTAGCCCCAGGGGTCACTTCATTTTATATATACTTGTATAGGAAAAACTTTAAAAATCTTCTTGTCTGAAACCACAAGGCCTAGAGCTTAGATATTTGGCATTTAGCACCCTCTATTGGAAATCTTCAAAGATTGTTCAAATGAATTCCCTGTGGTCAAAATTGGCCCCGCCCCAGGGTTCACTTTATTTTATATAGACTGATATAGGAAAAACTTTAAAAATCTTCTTGTCTGAAACCACAAGCTGAGAGTACTTTTGTACTCAGGTGAGCGATATAAGGGCCATCATGGCCCTCTTGTTTACAATTTCTTCCTAGTTTTTCCTAGTTTTCTCCTAGTTTTTTGTGCTGTTGCTTCCTAGTTTTCTCCTAGTTTTTCATAACATACTGCTGGAGAGCCTGCATTGTGTAAAATAAGAAAAGAAAAACTATTTTGTACCAGTAACATTTAAAGGATTATTAAAGGTTTAAACACTAGTTGAAGACTTGGCAAATCATGTCCATAGCATTTAATGCCTTTTCCCCATTTGATATTGCTGTTGTCATGTGGCTGGCCAGTGTAGATCAAGATCAGCCAGTACACCCATACTTTAGGATCATGATCTAGTGTTTGCTTGTAGATTCATTTGGTTGTTTCTGACCAAAATGTGAACAGTGTAGGTCCAGATCAGATGGCATGAATGATCTGGATCTATACTGGTAGCCCACATGATAAATGATGTATCCATTGAATAAAGCATTAATAATAACAGTTTGTTTGACTTTTACAGAGAATGTGTTGGCATTTGCCTGGGAGCCGACTGGTAACAAGTTTGCCTTCATCCATGGTGAAAGTCCGAGAATCTCCGTGTCATTTTACATTGTCCGACCACAGGGCAAGGTGGATGCTTTGAGTAAGCTGTTTTTGTCATCATTTCTTAACAAGATATTGTTTTTACTTGCATTTAAACCTTTACAAAAAATACCTGAGAAGAATAATGTCGAATGGTGTTGTCTGTATATAGATGGGGATGATGGGTATTAAATATTTAAAGTTTTGTTGTTGTTGTTTCTTTTTCAAGTATGTACGATTTAAACTCCTTGAGCCTCTTGCCTGAGAGTGTAGTTAAAATGGCATGTATTTGAAAGAAGTATACCTTGAATATATATTTCAAAGTATTATAGCTTGCACACCCAAGCTACTTGTTAATTTTAAGTTTTATCTGTTAACTTATAGCAGTTTTATAAATACTTACATTTTATGCAGTTGTAAAGGGTAACAGTCTTACATAGATAAAATCATTTGAAACAAATTTATGGATAATTGTATTTTTAGAAACACATTTTTGTACAAAGTGTAACAGAAATATCTTGCTTGGATTTCAGAGACGTTTGAAAGACGTACTGCTAACCATCTGTTCTGGAGCCCTACTGGACAGTTTATAGTGCTAGCTGGCCTCCGAAAGTAAGTCGGCACTTTCTGACAAATGGTATTAAATCATTGAGAGCACAAACAAGTCTATGAAATTTGATGAGGTGTTCTAGTGCTTGGAATTGGAGCCTACTGGAAAACGATGTAATTGATTAATCGGTCAGCTCTACAGTGATCAATACTAGTCATGTTACATTTCAATTATTTTAATTGCTTGAGATTTGTATATGAGCAAACAAAACAAAAGGTTGACTTTGTATTAGGTCTAGTTTATATAAATCTTGTTCCTAATAAAATTATTCTTTGCTCCATGAGATATGGCATTTATCTCATAGGTGACAAAAGCCTGCACATCCATGGAGTCTGATCTGATCCACACTGTTCACGTCTTGGTCAGAAATAACCTAGGCCCAAGGTTATAAAGCTGAGATTAGAAACCAGTCTCAAATCTCAAGCATCTGATTGGCTGAAATGGCGACCAGTCGCCATTTCAGCCAATCAGATGCTTGAGATTTGAGACTGGTTTCCATGCTCAGTTTTATAACCTTGGGCACTGGTCAGAAATAACCTAATGACTCCTGGTCTGATCAGGATCTGGACTGGTCGCATTCTGGTCAGAAATAACCTAACAAAACAAAAGGCGAACAGTTATGATCTAGATGTGCCGGCTGATCTGGATCTAAACTGTTAGCCCATGCAATAAAGGTGTGTATTATGCACAATACATTGGTGTACAAGGGAAATAATTTACATGAAGTAAGTAATTCCAGGAGTAAAAGAACTACATTATTTGATGGAGCTTGTGAAAATGATGTTAAAACAAACTAGAGTCTCTGACACCATAGAACTGGTGTTTGCGGATAAATCTGTTCTGAGCACAAGTTCGGAAACTGTAGGCTTATACTGAGGCATTACATATTGGAGCTTGTGTAAATGATGTTGAAACAAACTAGAGTCTCTGACACCATAGAAATGGTGTTTGAGGATAAATCTGTTCTGAGCACAAGTTAGCAAACTGCAGGCTTAGATTAAGGAATAGGAGCTTATATTGAGGGATTATTGGTAGGGCGAAAGTCAGTTCTACATTTATTATTAGAACTTGTGTAAATGATGGTGAAACAAACTAGAGTCTCTGACACCATAGAAATGGTGTTTGAGGATAAATCTGTTCTGAGCACAAGTTAGCAAACTGCAGGCTTAGATTAAGGAATAGGAGCTTATATTGAGGGATTATTGGTAGGGCAAAAGTCAGTTCTACATTTATTATAAGAATTTGTGTAAATGATGGTGAAACAAACTAGAGTCTCTGACACCATAGAAATGGTGTTTGAGGATAAATCTGTTCTGAGCACAAGTTAGCAAACTGCAGGCTTAGATTAAGGAATAGGAGCTTATATTGAGGGATTATTGGTAGGGCGAAAGTCAGTTCTACATTTATTATTAGAACTTGTGTAAATGATGGTGAAACAAACTAGAGTCTCTGACACCATAGAAATGGTGTTTGAGGATAAATCTGTTCTGAGCACAAGTTAGCAAACTGCAGGCTTAGATTAAGGAATAGGAGCTTATATTGAGGGATTATTGGTAGGGCGAAAGTCAGTTCTACATTTATTATTAGAACTTGTGTAAATGATGGTGAAACAAACTAGAGTCTCTGACACCATAGAAGTGGTGTTTGAGGATAAATCTGTTCTGAGCACAAGTTACCAAACTGCAGGCTTAGATTAAGGAATAGGAGCTTATATTGAGGGATTATTGGTAGGGCGAAAGTCAGTTCTACATTTATTATTAGAACTTGTGTAAATGATGGTGAAACAAACTAGAGTCTCTGAAACCATAGAAGTGGTGTTTGAGGATAAATCTGTTCTGAGCACAAGTTAGCAAACTGCAGGCTTAGATTAAGGAATAGGAGCTTATATTGAGGGATTATTGGTAGGGCGAAAGTCAGTTCTACATTTATTATTAGAACTTGTGTAAATGATGGTGAAACAAACTAGAGTCTCTGACACCATAGAAATGGTGTTTGAGGATATATCTGTTCTGAGCACAAGTTATTAAACTGGAAACTTAAACTGAGATATGGATAGAATAGGGGAAAGTTAATTCTACATTTATTTTAGAACATGTGTGAATAATGTTGAAACAAACTAGAGTCTCTGACACCATAGAACTGGTGTTTGAGGATAAATCTGTTCTGAGTACAAGTTAGCAAATTTCACATTACAGGTTGAAACTTGTATAAATGATGTTGAAACAAACTAGTTTCTGACACCATAAAACTGGTGTTTGAGGAGAAATCTTTTCCGAGCACAAGTTACCCAACTGGGGTATAGATTAGCTTAGATGAGCGTAGATTGAATGTTTGGTGGAAGGGTGAAAGTCACTTCTACAAAAACCGTTGGAACATGTGTGAATGATGTTGAAACAAACTAGAGTCTCTGACACCATAGAAATGGTGTTTGAGGAGAATTCTGTTCTGAGCACACATGTGTAAAGTTAAAAACAACTTACATATAATGGTGGTTAACCATTGTAGATTTGTAGTTGATTGAAGGTTTAATATTACCAATTATCAAGACTACAGGATTTTAATAAAGGATTTTAAATGGACAGAAAACACTTGTATATCTTAATTGTGACATAAACATGATTTTTTTTTCAGTATGAATGGAGTGTTGGAATTCATTGATACAGCTGACATGACATTGATGGCGCAGACGGAACACTTCATGGCCACTGATGTCGAGTGGGACCCGACAGGTCGATACGTCATCACTGGTGTCAGCTGGTGGGGTCACAAGGTCAGAACAAAACTGCTGGAATTCTTGCTTGTTTGCAGAGAATTGTCAATGATAATAAATTCACCCTTAAAATTTTTTTCAGTTCTGAGTCCATAGGGATTGCAGATAAGTAATAACTAAATAGTTGAGTGATTATCATAGTGTTAAATTATAGTGTTTGATCATAATAAAGGTCACAGATCTAGATTGTTAATTTGAACAAACGGTATTAATGCAGTATAAAAGTATTTGAACTTTGGCAAAGCAAGTATTCTCATTGACAATCTGACTAATTTCTTTGTGTTAAAATGTCATTTTCCGCACAAGTCTAGGTTTTAAGCTACAATTTTTGTGTCAAAACAGTTTCAATTGAATCCAGTGCAACAAATAAATTTTATTCACAAATGAGTTTTAAACTCCAATTGTATTCAATGCATATTGTATTTTTGTGATTTCAGGTGGACAATGGCTACTGGCTGTGGTCATTCCAAGGTCGTTTACTTCAGAAACAGCAGCTGGACAGGTTCTGTCAGTTGCTATGGCGACCAAGACCTCCAACCCTTCTATCCAACGAGGAAATCAAGGTAAATCATTACCAAAAGTCTGTAAGCCTGAATGGTTATCTGACAGAACTGTGTGTTGCATTGGTGGTCAGTGTAGACTATACATTACCTAGTTCTACTTTTTTATACACATGGTGTTTGAGGATTTATCTATTCTAAGCTAAGTTAGTTATGTTAAGATTGAGAAGGGTCAATTTTACATTACATGATGACACTAGTGTGAGTGATGTTGAAACAAACTAGAGTCCCTAATACCATAGAATAAATCTGTTCTGAGCACAAGTTAGTCTTTAGGCTTGGATTGAAGAATGAGTGGAAGGGTTAAAGTCACTTCTACAAAAACTGTTGGAACTTGTGTGAATGATGTTGAAACAAACTAGAGTCTCTGACACCATAGAACTGGTGTTTGAGGATAAATCTGTTCTGAGCACAAGTTAGCAAACTGTAGGCTTAGATGAGGGATGAAATTTAGATGACCTTAAAGTAAAGAATTCCTTCATGTAAATTTGTCATTCATTGAAGTAACTTGTGTAAATGATGTTGAAACAAACTAGAGTCTCTGACACCATAGAAATAGTGTTTGAGGATAAATCTGTTCTGAGCACAAGTTAGCAAATTTTAGGCTTAGAATAAAGGATATGTGAACAGGGTGAAAGTCACTTATATATAACACGTCTGCACTTGTGTAAATGATGTTGAAACAAACTAGAGTCTCTGACACCATGGAACTGGTGTTTGAGGATAAATCTGTTCTGAGCACAAGTAAGCAAACTGTAGGCTTGGATTGAGGGGATAGGTGGATGGGATGAAGTCATTTCTACTTGTATTATTGGAACTTGTGTGAGTGATGTTGAAACAAACTAGAGTCTCTGACATCAAATAACTGGTGTTTGAGGAAAAATCTGTTCTGAGCACAAGTTAGCAAACTGTAGGTTTAGATTGAGGGATGGGGTGGAAGTCGATTCTGCATTACATGTTAAAACTTGTGTGAGTGATGTTGAAACAAACTAGAGTCTCTGACATCAAAGAACTGGTGTTTGAGGATAAATCTGTTCTGAGCACAAGTAAGCAAACTAGGCTTAGATTGAGGAATGGGTGGAAGGGATAAAGTCAATTCTACTTGTAATATTGGATATTGTGTGAATGATGTTGCAACAAACTAGAGTCTCTGACACCACAGAACTGGTGTTTGAGGAGAAATCTGTTCTGAGCACAAGTTAACTCTTGATGAGGGATATCAATATGGCTAGATGCAACAGTAGAGGTAGATTTTAGGGCTTTTCTAGGTGTTCTTGGGAAAAGAGCCAATATTCAGACCCATGAGATCAATAGAAAAAATGTTCATACACTTGTGACAATATCTGATGGAACTTGTGTGAGTGATGTGGAAACAAACTAGAGTCTCTGACATCATAGAACTGGTGTTTGAGGATAAATCTGTTCTGAGCACAAGTTAGCACATTTTAGGCCTACACTGAAAAAGGTGTGTAAATAGCCCCTATTAATAAAGTAAAAAGCCCCAGAGACAATCTCAATAAATTATTCTTTCATTTAGGTAACTTGTGTAAATGATGTTGAAACAAACTAGAGTCTCTGACACCATAGAAATGGTGTTTGAGGATAAATCTGTTCTGAGCACAAGTTTGCAAACTGAACTTTAACTAAGGTATGGGTAGAATGGGTAAAGGTCAATTCTACATTTAGTATTAGAACTTGTGTAAATGATGTTGAAACAAACTAGAGTCTCTGACACCATTAAAATGGTGTTTGAGGATAAATCTGTTCTGAGTACAAGTTAAAATGTAGTTGACCTTTGCAGAAAGAATTATGGAAACCAAGGTTTATGAAAAACAATTAAGAAATAAAATTTGTTTGCTTAACTCTTTAATCCATGAGATATGGCTGTTATCCATGAGATCCAGCAACCTCATCGGAACTCCTCTGGATCCGCCTCTGTGTAAGCAGGTGTTGTGATGTAAAGTAACGAGTTGACGGTACAAAATGGTTACCGAGTGATACCACAGCACAACCATATCTGTTTCATCTGAACACCTGCTGCTAGGGTTTGACATTTTCAATTTCATGCAGAAACTAGATTTATTAACATTTAGGGATTAAAAGATGATCAAGTATATAATCGAAAATTAGTCGTTTCTAGGAGAGGTTGGCAATAATTGAATACAAAGTTTAACAATTGATTGTCGGTAGTTTATTTTCTTGATGGTACTTTCTAGTAAGCGGTTTACAAGGGAGATCACTGCATCAGAACATAAACTCTATTATATACTGAAAGGATAAAGAAACGCAGGGTAACATTTGTTCCGATATATTAAGAACGCGTTCTCCAAATAAAGTGAAACTTTGTGTATTGAGTTATTAGGTCATGATACACCTTAACATGTGTCGAAAGTGAATAAAACTTGTCTCCACTGCCTCAGTGTAAACCGTCGTGGAGCATGAGCTTTCGAACCTGCCTATCCAATTGTTACCCTGCGTTTCTTTATCCTTTCAGTATATTACCATTTGATGTTTTTGTATTTTTAGGAGATCAAGAAAAACCTGAAGAAGTACTCACAGAGGTTCGAGGCCCAGGACAGGCTGAGGCAGTCTACTGTGTCGACTGTAAGTTGATTTTGGTTCTGTGACTTACGGGGGTCAAACTTTTCAGGATTATACCTGAATTCAGGATTCTCTGAGTCTCTAAAAATGGTTGATTTTCTTTATTTTCCCTATATAAATTGACAAATTTTCAGGATTTCAGGATTTCTAACTTTCGCCCGTGTACTCAAATTTGGCAAGCTCACTTTCGATGCTTCATGTGTGCATGATATTAAAACAAACTAGAGTCTCTGACACCATTAAACTGGTGTTTGAGGATAGATCTTTTCTGAGCACATGTTAGAAAACTGAAAACTAAAATTGAGTGTTTGGCCAATTCACTATCGAGGTACATCTACTTGGTGTGATTTTCTTCGTCCATGTTTTTATGCCCCCGCCATGTAATGGCGGAAAGGCATATAGTGTTCACCCTGGCTGTGTGTTTGTGTGTGTGTCAGTGTGTATGTTCGAAAATCGTGTCCGCTCTGTAACTTTGTTATTTCTTATTGGATTTTAAAATAACTTGGTATGAATGTTCACCATATCAAGACGGTGTGTCGCGTACAATACCCATGCCTGTAGGTCCAAGGTCAAGGTCACTGTTACTAAAAATAGAATTTTCTTGTCCGGGCTGTAACTTCCTTATGAATGGAGGGATTTCAAAATAACTTGGCACAAATGTTCATCATGACAAGGCGGTGTGTCGCGTACAACACCCATGCCTGTAGGTCCAAGGTCAAGGTCACTGTTACTAAAAATAGAATTTTGTTGGAAAAATTGTGTCTGCTTTGTAACTTTGTTATTTCGTATTGGACTTTAAAAGAACTCGGTATAAATGTTCACCATATCAAGACGGTGTGTCGCGTACAATACCCATGCCTGTAGGTCCAAGGTCAAGGTCGCTGTTACTAAAAATAGAATAACTTGGCACAAATGTTCACCATGATACGGCGGTGTGTCATGTACAACACCCATGCCTTTAGGTCAAAGGTCAAGGTCACTGTTACTAAAAATAGAATTTTGTTATAAAAAACTTGTCTGCTCTGTTACTTTGTTATTTCTTATTGGATTTTAAAATAACTTGGTATAAATGTTCATTATATCAAGACGATGTGTTGTGTACAATACCCATGCCTGTAGGTCCAAGGTCAAGGTCACTGTTACAAAAAATAGAAATTTCTTGTACTGGCTATAACTTCGTTATTAACAGAGTGATTTCAAAATAATCTGGCACAAATGTTCACTATGACAAGGCGTTGTGTTGTGTACAATTCCCGTGCCTGTAGGTCCAAGGTCAAGGTCACTATTACTAAAACCAGAATTTTCTTGTCTGGGCTGTGAGTTTGTTATTACTTATTGGATTTTCAAATAACTTGGTATAAATGTTCACCATGACAAACATGCATAGCGGGGGCATCCGTGTCCTATGGACACATTTCTAGTCTTTAGATGGTTCTTAAGTGTATTTTAATGTCGTTTGTAAAATACATGTACCATGTGATGTTACAGTCCATGAACAGGTTCCGTCAAACCAAGCTTTTGTTATTTTCATATTCATCATTTACAAGATAAACACAAAACACATTTCATTATGGTTAATATGAAATTTTAAACGGGGACCTCCTAAATTTTTATATTTTTATTAGAACAAAGTTCAATGCTGTTCTGCTTTTTGGTTAGAATAACCTAATGAATCAAAACATTGTAGATCCTGGTCAGATGGCAGCAATATCCAAGTATGGAGTCTATGATTAAATCCAACAAATACCAAAAGTCTATGATTAAATCCAACAAATACCAAAAAAAAACAGTGGCATTTGTTAAGGTGTCTGAAGTCAGCAAACCCATTCTTTGTCTGTACACTGACTTTATGCCCCCACAAAGTAGGTGGCATATAGAGTTTTACCTTGACGGTACGTCCATCCGTCTGTATGTCCCCCAACTCTTGTGGCATCAACTTCTAATTAACTATTGGCAACAACATAACTATCGGGCGGATTTCTTTCAAACTTGCACAGATGATCAAGCAGGATGTGTACATGATAGTAAAGAAAAGGTTTTTCCAGTTATGGCCCTTTGTTACAAATATTGTAGCAGTGGGGGCATCAGTGTCTTAGGACACATTATAGTTTAAAAGCAGCAGCACATGAAAAATGCTGTGCTTATTTTATGTAACGAAAATTTGAATGATGTTTTTTCTTTCTTATTAACAGGAGCTGTTGGAGAAGCGTCGTCAGCTGATGGTGGACTATGAGCGATATCGGGAGAAGCAAGATGACGAGTTTATGAAAGCCAAGCCTCTTAGACTGGAGCTTAGAAATGGTATAACAATTAAAATAAATAGAAGTTTGACCAAGATCATAAAACTTAATCTGGACGCGCAACATCTTATTTGCTGAAATTTCAGTCAATCAGATGTTAGAGTTTTGAGACTAGACTCCAGTCTAAGTTTTATGATCTTTGGCCCGATATTTGTTTTTACCAGTATGAAGATGGAAATATATTTCACCCATTTTGGAATTATATTTTTACAAGCGGCCCAGCCCCAAAATGTTTATCACAGTAGGTCATTACATCATATTTGAGTTTTGAGACTAGACTCCAGTCTAAGTTTTATGATCTTTGGCCCGATATTTGTTTTTACCAGTATGAAGATGGAAATATATTTCACCCATTTTGGAATTATATTTTTACAAGCGGCCCAGCCCCAAAATGTTTATCACAGTAGGTCATTACATCATATTTTTAACTTACACTTTTTCTATACAATCCTGTGTGGAATTTACTTTTGTATGGCTACCTGCATAGAAAAAATGGTGAAAATAAAATCATCCACTGTTACCAAACTTTTCACTATGAAAAGCCAATAATTCATAGGAAAGCAAATGGTGTTGACATGGATCTGGGTCAACACTAGTCAAAGATGTAAGCACTTTTGTGTATTATGTCCAATTTGCATGCAAGTCCTAGAATTTGTCTAATTATTTGTCCTTGCAAAACGAGGTCAAAAAGAAATTTTTACTAAATAACATTATATTTTTTTGAGAAACTGGTAGACTTAAAACAAAAACCAATTAAAACTAAAAAAGGTTAGCTTTTAAGCAAAATGTCACTAGCATGTGAAACCTCATTTCCTTCTGTGTGCCTTATTTAATTTTGTTGCTGTTTGGTGTGGAGTTAGATCAGTTAACCCTTGACTCCATGTATACATCTTTATGGCGTGGGCAAACACTGTAGATCCATATCAGCTGGTACGTCTGTGCGGTCTGATCAGGATCTGAACTGTTCGCCGTTTCATTTATTGTGTTACTTCTGAGCAAAAAGCAAATAGTGCAGATCCTGATCAGATTGCACTGATGGGCCGGCTGATCTGGATCTTCACTGGTCGCCAAAAAATTATTAAAAGGTGTTTATATGGAGTAAAAGGTTAAATATAGTTTTTGTTGCCTTTCAGGTGTGGACACGGATGAGTTAGAGGACCTTCAGGAAGAGGAGTATGACGAGGAAGTTGTTGAATTTCTGCTTAACGTTGAAGAAATCGTCCTCGACGAGGAGTAGGGGCCAGAACCATTGCCAGCTTTGTTTCAGGGGAGGATTAATTATTAACTCCCCTAGTTGATTTGATTTTGCAAAATAAGAAGGAAAGACAACTCTTTGGTTACTACGACATCGTTTCAAACTAGCCAGCCGTCTTGAAAACTGACCAAAGAGTTGTTGACAGAAATTGTCTAATTAATTGTGTGGTAAAAGGTTTTGATTGGTGTTAGTGCTATATATACATATTTCTTTCTGCTTATTGTTTGTAATTAACTCTATCACTCAATTGTTTTTAAGATATAATTTATTACTGTACTGTATGTAAGCTTATTTGAAATTACCCTAGACAAACAAACAGTTATGTGTAGAAAATCAAATGCATTTAAATCAAACATTTCTCAAACATTACGAACAGTTTTATTATTAACTATGTACTCGCCACCCCCCAAGTGCAAATATATTCCTCACTTTTCAGGTCTGTTTCCATTGCCTTTTAGATTATGTAACACCATGTGTAGACCTCTATCAAATATTTATTCTGGCTTTAAAATTAGGCATTTAATAAAAAGAATTCGGAAAAATTGTGTTGTTTTTTTTAAATCTATATGCCTATATTTATCCCCTATATAGGAATGGTCTTCGTCCCTCCGTTCGTTCTTCCGTGCGCGCACATTTCGTGTCCGGCTCATAACTTTTCAAGCCCTAGAAGAAATTTCATGAAACTTTAGGCAAATGTTCTCCCCATCAAGACGACGTGCAGAACCCATGTTCCAACATGGCCGGCTCAATGTCAAGGTCACTAGGTCAGATTAAAGCAAAAATTTTGTTAACGCAATAGAGTTCACTTTTTTTGTACGATTGTCATCAAATTTGGTTTGAATTGATATTGATGATCTATACTCAAATTATTAAAATCATGTTCTTGAATTGCCCAGGGGCCCCGCCCTGGGGATTTTAATTTTTTTTTCTTTTAAATTTTTTTTCTTTTAAATTCTGTTTTTAACCTTTGATTTTCTACAGTTATCAACCAGATTTTGACACAAACTATACCATCTTGAAATTCAATCTTTCCTGAACAATTCATTCACTGGTTATTCAGTGATAAAATTTGAAACAAAAATTTTACAAGCAGAGTGAAAATTTCAAGTATCAAAATTCCAATATTTCTACCTGTCTTCAGCTATATTTAGATTCAATCTTAAGGGTTCGCCACACTCCTGCCAATCCTATTTTTATCGATAAAAAGAAAATTATCAAAACCTCAATAATGGCAAAATGCCGTTCAATGAAACTTTGCACAAATGAATGTTACTAATGTATCTTGATTTTGCATACAGTAAGACACGTTTGAATAGTAAAGAAAACAAGCTAGACCTTAAAATTCTATTTACATAAATTCACAAAAACTAAGCGATACAAAACGTAATTTGAAATAACCACGTGAGTGCAATGTTACTGACAAGAAAATGTTGTGTTCTGTGTTAAAAACTTTCAACTACTAAAAGAGAAATCAGTGATTGTCACATCCATTTATGCGACCAGGAAGCGACCAGAAAATTGAAGGTCAAACACACTTTTACTAATATCTCGTAAAGTTTACATATGTAAGTCACGAGGACACAATAAATTGTTGTCAGAATCATATTACTCATGTGGGCATTTAAAATTATGTTTTGTGTTGTTTAGTTTTTGTGAATTTATGTAAATAGAAGTTGAAGGAATTTTTAGATCTTGCTATTTTTCTTTACTGTTCTAATGTGTCTTACCATCTGCAAAACAAAGATACATTACTAACATAAATTTGTGCAAAGTTTCATTTAACGGCATTTTGCCGTTATTGAGATTTTGATAATTTTCTTTTTATCTATACTCAACAAAAAAAGAAACCTGACACTGTAGCTTTGAATAGGTATAAGGTGCATATTCAAAATCTATATATTTTTGCACCATCCAAAAGAAAATAACCACTGAATCACTTGTTTCATGCACCAAAAATATCAAAATGCATAATTAAGTTCAAAACATGCACAATTTTTATTACATACCACAATTCAATTAGCTTTAAATCTGATTCCAGGAAAATACACAAAATATAAAGTGTCGGGTTTCTATTTTTGTTGAGTATATGAATAGGATTGGGAGGAGTGTGGCGAGCCCTTAAGATGTTGTTAGGATGCATTCCTTCAGTTGCTTGTCAATGATCTAATGAACTTTGCTGCTTAGATATGTGTTATGCAATATTAAGAACTTTGCTCGGGAAGATTTTATAGTGTAAATTTTGTCATTTTCTATGGATACTGACCAAATAAACTTTCTTACTTTATAGCACTTTGAAAATCAGGCTTTTCTGAATATTTTATTCACTGTTTATATGCAAAACAACAACAACAAATTTGTAGCACATTCTCAAAATGTTAAGACTTAATTTAAGAGAGGTCTCAGCTGTATACAGTGTTTGTACACAAACTAGCAAAGTTAATTAGAGGTCTCTGAACCCCTGGAATGAATATCATGAAACTTAAGTGAAATGTTCAGTTCATGAACATGATGTGCTGAACCCATGTTCCAACCTGGCTGGCTCAAGGTCAAGGCTGCCTGTGGTGTTTGAGCATATTTCGTGTCCACTTCATAACTTTTTAACCATTAGAAGGAATTTCACGAAACTTTAGTCAAACATTCTCCACATGAAGACTACGTGCAGAACCCATGTTCCAACATGGCCGCCTCAATGTCGAGGTCACCAGTGGTGTTTTTGAAAAGCCTTGAAGGAATTTCATGAAAATTGCATGATTTGTGTCTGGTCTATAACTTTTTAACCCCTAGAACGAATTTTATGAAACTTTAGTCAAATGTTCTCCCCATCAAGACGACATGCAGAACCCATGTTCCAACATGGCCGGCTCAATGTCAAGGTCACCAGTGGTGTTTGAAGATTTGAACCATGCATTTTGGGGTCAGTAGGTCAAAGGTCAAGGTCACAGTGACCCAAAGAGTGAAAACCGTTTCCGCTCAATAACTCGAGTACCCTTTGACCCAGAGCCTCCAAACTTCATAGGGTGATAGCCCTTATTGCGTAGAAGAACCCTATTGATTTTGGGGTCAGTAGGTCAAAGGTCAAGGTCACAGTGACCCAAAGAGTGAAAACCGTTTCCGCTCAATAACTCCAGTACCTTTTGACCCAGAGCCTTCAAACTTCATAGGATGACAGCCCTTATTGAGTAGAAAAACCCTATTGATTTTGGGGTCAGTAGGTCAAAGGTCAAGGTCACAGGGGTCTGGGCGCAGGGGGGTGGGGCGGCGCAGGGGGAAGACATGTGTTTTTCACAAAAAACATCTAGTTTAATTTTCTCTTAACCATCCATAACCTTTCCCACATTCACATCTGCGGCGGGGGATATTGCTGTCGTTCCGACTGCCTTGTTTGGACTTATTAGGGGTTCACCTGAAATTGGTGGCATCAACAAAGCTTTTCCTTGAT
Source organism: Corbicula japonica (assembly GCA_038501625.1). Taxonomy (NCBI): domain Eukaryota; kingdom Metazoa; phylum Mollusca; class Bivalvia; order Venerida; family Cyrenidae; genus Corbicula; species Corbicula japonica. Next base: position 1,013,936 of record JAZAYU010000072.1, read on the forward strand.
ACTTGTCCAGAATGTTTATGGTAAAGTTCTGTAATCAGCTAGATTGTTACAGCCCTTCAATTGCAGGTGTCTGCCCATGTTATCACTTGCTGATGTTAGCTTGGAAAGCTGTTGTTCAGTATATGCTAGACTTGTTAACAAACAATATTTCTCTATTGGGCGTATTTTTTGGCATCTTGGTTAATAAGTGTGATGCCTTTAAAAGCTTTATTTTTATCAACAAAACAAGATCACAGATAAAAGCATGCATTCCAATCATGTAAGCAAACGAATTGCTCGTTTTGTAACTACAAAACAGTTCAGTTTTGTAGCTACAAATCAGTTAATTATGATATTTCAATATTTTATTTCCAATATGCAAGTCCCGTTCGAGAATGTCAGCGGTTATACCTGGTTGGATGCTGCCCAAGTAATAAGCTGCTGCATCTGGGTTTAACAACAGTGCCCAAGATAAAAAAAACTGGAGACCAGTCTCAAATCTCAAGCATCTGATTGGCTGAAATGGCAATTGGTTTCCAATCTCAGTTTTATGATCTTGGGCCCTGTAATGGCCATATAACCTAAAATGTGTTGGTGCCAATTTAGAAGAAAACAACAGACGGGCATCAGTTGCTACAGTACCCACATAACTATACTTCAGTAAGTAACTTAAGGTTCCACTACAGTCCTTGCACGTTCATCGATAAAGAAAGAAAATCATCAAAATCTTAACGGCAAAGTACTTTTCAATGAAACTTTGCACAAATGAATGTTACTTGTGTATCCTTTTTTGCATATGGTAAGACACATGGAAGTAAAGAAAAAAGCAGGATCTAAAATTCCCTAAACTTCTATTTACATTAATTCAAAATAACTAAACAACACAAAACATTTTAAATGCACTCCTGGGTTATATGATACTGACAATAATATCTTGTGTTTTCGTGACATACATGTAAACTGAGAAAGTGTGTTTGACCTTCAATTATTTGGTCGAGTAAACGGGTGACAAACGCTGATTTCTCTTTACGTAGTTGAAATTTCTTTACAAAGTACACAACATTTTCTTTTCAGTATCATTATACGTGTGAAAATTTAAAACAATGTTTTGTAATGCTTAGTTTTTGTGAATTGATGTAAATAGAATTTTGTGGAAATTTAGGTCAAGCTTTTTTCTTTTCTGTTCTACCTGTTCTTTATATATGTAAAATGAAGATACACTAATAAAGATTATTTAAGCAAAGTTTCATAGAAAGGCATTTTGTCGTTATTGAGATTCTGATAATTTTCTTTTATCGATGAACGTGCAAGGAGGAGTGTAGTGGACCCTTAAACTTCTCACAGTTAAAACTTCGCAAAAAAAACAAACAACAACAACAGACTATTCCACCGCCAACAGTCATTCAGCACTTTGGCTAGTAAATGGACAGATGAATTAGAAAACTATAATTTCAATAAAAACAATTCAAATTTTAATAATGGATTTTATAAAAAAAAAAATTGCCAAAATATCTCAATTTAGGGTATAAATCTGTTTTTAGAAGGTAGTTCTGTTTAATTGAGCCTGTTCGTATTCAGGTCTATATACTGCAGCCAGTTTGTTTTGATCACAGTTTAGAGAAAAGCTTTACTTTTGAACAATCGAGTCCAATCAGTCTTTTATCAGTAGTAAACAAATTATACTTGGCTATTTTTAATAAGTAAAAAAGAAAAAAAAATAGCTGAAGAACACAATGTTGTTGTTTTTTTTTGTGGAGATCATGTTCATATTGCATGTAATAAGAACCGTCTGTTAAAGAAACTGGACGCATACGGGATCTTAATCCAAGTACAAACGGCATTTGATTATGTAAATAGAGATGTACTGCTATGTTGTACAAGTTGAAGGGGACAATATAGATGAAAAGTTTTATAATTCTTGTAGTTTCTAGTGAGTCAAAGGCGGATGCCTAGGGGTTCAGTCGGGTTGCTCGAACTCTCTTTTTGGCAACAATATTTTTAATTTTCAAAAGAATTTTTGCAAGAAGTTTGGAAAACATCACGTAACTACCCTTAGACTGACCGAAACGAACACCATTTCTGGAAGTAAAAACCGCCTCGCCGGTTTTCCGTACTTTCAGTTCTTTGATTTATATATAACATGCAAAGGATTCTTAACTTTAAATAACAAAGAAAGTGGAAAGTCATGTGCAAATAGTTTGACAGGAAAACTGGATGAATTTAGATATCTCGAGCTAGCGGAAAGATATGAGAGAGGGTATGCACTCAAATTTCTCTCGATTGTCGCCTGGTGAAAGCAGACCAAACAAAACTCTTAAAATATGTAAGTTAACTGTCGATTTTTTTATATATTTTATTTACATGTTTACACAGAATATTATAGACTCCATTCAATTTTGTCATTTAAAATTTCGTGTTAAGAATTTTCTATTTGTATGGTTTTGCGCCCCGTGATGAAATAACATCGCTTTCGCATAAAATAATTAGCTGTCTTTTGTAACAATATTTTTTTTTTTAGTTTTCAATGACTTTGTCAGCGTCTTTGACCGAGAATCAATATCGAAACAATTCATGTCAGCCTCCTCCTGGGATAAACTCCGGACTCCGGTATCACAATCGGGCTCACGCCACGAACAGTTCTGTAGAACAAATAAAATAAACATTTAACAAGTAAGTTCAAAATCTTCAAGTAAACAACATTCTGTAGTTGTTTCTATGTACATTTCTGTATATAACAAATAAGTTTAGAGTACAGAGAGAGAGAGACAAGTTAAGAAGCTATTAACAGTTTCATTGATGACTGAGAACGAAACAGTAAAAGCACATGGTATTTTTGAACGAATTAAACTGGGATTGTACGGCAAAGGAGATTTCTTGCTTTTCTGTCGAACATAACAAGTCGGTCCGAGAAAACTACCGGCTAAAAAGAGACAAAAAATGAAAACTATTTGCAATATGGTTGTGTTTATAATCTTTGTTTTATTTTGTAAATGTGTTGTGTCAAAAGGACCTCCGACGACAACAGGTGGGTTCATCGTGAAGATGATTCCGCCAGATTCAGTTACAGATAACGTGGCTACGGATCTTGAAGGAATGAAGCAGTTATTCAATGATACGCTGTCTGGGTAAGCCAATCCGATTTTTTTTTCATACAGACGAATTAATTGGTACTTCTTATAATCTGAGTAGGTTTTTATCCATTTAATCTCTATATACGGGATTTATCGCGTGACGGAGCACCTTAGATCCAGATCAGCCGGCACACACTGGTCAAGATCTGCACGGTACGCTTCTTGGTCAGAAATAACCTTAAGCAATTTTTTGTTCACCGTTTTCAGTTTACGACTTCCGGTTTTGAGTCCGACGACGTCGCGTGTTCGTAAATGCGCGAAAAAAAGAAAATTGCTGACTTGTTTTGCAAAACAATCGCGAAATTTTGACCTCGCGAAATTAATGCGTTTTACAGTAATCAAAAAGCGAAGTAAAGATCATGATCTGTTCTTGTAAAACGTTGAGCATTATCTTCATTTTCTCCATGTTATAAGGTACTCGTATGTAAAAATAATAATATAATTTAGAGAATGTATGTTTTTACTAGTATATTTTTACTGAGTAATGTCTGGAATTCGTATTTTCACGAGTAACCTAGCGACAAGTGAAATACATAATTCTGGTCTTAAACGAGTGAAAACTATTTCACTGATAGAAAAAACCAAAATGTTACGTTAAATGTAAGCTTTAATAAATTATATGCGTGATCTACAGAAAAATAGCATCCAATTTTCCCCCAGAAATGACTGTCATGACGTCATACTCATGAACCCGTTTTCTGAATGGGTAAACAAAAGAAAACATGGAATAACACAGTTTTTATACGGTGGAATAACAATTTTATTTCGGATTGTTCACTCGAAAGCATAAAATACAAACAGAACAAACACAATGTAGTCACACTGACAGCGTCCTGATAAAGGTAGCGAAAGCGTCAGATGCTTTTTCCTGATTAAGACGGTGACAGCGTCTGATGCCTTTTCGTGATTTGAGCGTTGACAGCGTCCGATGTTTTCTCCTGATTTAGGCGCTACACTGTTCCCAAATCAATTAATGAAAAAATAAAACTTAAATCGATGACTGATGTTGGTAAATGCTCACATAAAGGTTTAATTCTACGTCTTTCTAATTAAGAAAAGAAATGCAGACGAAAGTGTCAAATTAGAACTTTGGGTTAGTGTAAATTACTAGACATGCGGAATATTGAACTAAGATAAGATATTAGTTCTATATTTACAGTTACGACAAAAGAATCCGACCAAGGGAAGACCAGTCTCAGATTGTGAAAGTAACCTCTGAATTCGTACCACTCAGTATACTCGAGTTCGACACCTCCGAGCAGAAGTTTTCAGTGCTGGGTTATTTTAAAATAGGTTGGACAGATGAAGTTATCCGGTGGACTCCATCAGATTACGCCGACACAAACATCATTAAAATGCCAGTTAGTGACATATGGACACCGAGTCTGATTATAATGAAGGTAAAAGATCGTATTTGGGGCACGCCACGGGAAAACGTGTCTTCGCTCTTATGTTTTGGTATTTTTAGTTGTATTAGAACAAACTTAAAATTATATTTAGAAAGAACTTAAAATTATCTGTTATTTTCTTATAACTAAAGAGTAATTTTGTTACACATTTTGACAATATTATGTTATTTTTACCGCAAAATGCATTATAAGTAATGTCGTCTGCTGAAATTTATGACGTCATTCCAAGAATTGACCTCAACTGTCCGAAGACACATTTCCCCAGTGACGCCCCCATTTCTCACTGATTTGTATATTACCCAGGCAAATACATAATACTGGCCCATTCGAAATTAAATACAGTAACGTCGTTTGTGCCGTGTGGCGGTTGTAGAAAGTCTACCGGTACATTCTATCAGTGCTGTTATCAATTATGCCCTTTTTAGGACGTTGAGCACAATACATATATCTGTGTAAAAAAATGAGTCGCGCTCAACGCGTTGCTAGACAATAAAATGCAAGCCTGAAATATTTTGATTATTTGTCGTATTCGTTGGTTTTCAAGGTTCCCTGGGCTGAAGGTTATAAAACTGAGATTAGAAACCAGTCTCAAATCTCAAGCATCTGATTGGCTGAAATGGCTGGTTTGAGACTGGTTTCCATGCTCAGTTTTATAACCTTGGGCACTCTTCATCAGCCGTGTTAAATGTTGCTCCCATATCTTAGAAAGTTCCATAACATATCACACATCGGTCTATACCTGCTTTTGTAAAAAAATGAATGCATTAAATTTTAACAGTATTTGAAAATGTTTGGAAATTTTGTTGTTGTTATTGTTGTTGTTTGCTTTGTTTATTTGTTCTTGTTTTGTTTTGTAAATAACAAGAATCAGTCGCATCAGTTTGATCAGGAATTAGATATATTGTAAATATTCTGACCTTCAAAGGAAATTTTATCAAGAAATCAAATGTGTGCGTCCGTCAGAAATTGGGTGTTTGCACTGTTTTAATTGCATAGTTAGATACATTAATGTGTACAATGGTATAACCGCATTTTGTTTTGTAGACGTTCGACGGAGATGGTTTGGTGGGGGACCGCGAGTCGGATATCGCGAAAATATATGCTTCCGGTGAGGTGGTGTGGTATCCGGAGGGCATATACAGGTTTGGCTTGTGTGTCTGTCTATTGCAATACTTGTTTTGTTTTGTTACATGAATGATGATTTTCTGTATGTATGTTTTGTTATATTTTGTTTTATTTGAAGACCTCATTGTAAATTAGCAATTTCATCTTGTTATTGACTTAATGAGTTTCCTTTGTTACATAAAGATATTATAATAATAATAATAATAATAATAATAATAATAATAATAATAATAATAATATTATTATTATTATTATTATTATTATTATTATTATTATTATTATTATTATTGACGATTCCAAGATTGTAAAGATGTTAAATCAGAACCTGGATGTCCTTAAGCTGTAATATGCTTGCTAAGTACTTTTCTGAATGCACGTACGTTAAAAATAGTAGTACAAGAAAGTCTTTAATTTATGGTTCTTACTTTTGTTTGCTTGACAATTCTATTAGCTTCGTATGCTTTTTACGTTGCATGGTTTTGCTGTTGAGTTGATGGGTAGGTTGGAGCTAATTCGCCAAGACAACCTGTATTGTTTGATCATATGAGAACCTGTTGGGGCATGAGTGAGGTTGATACACCCTACGAACTACTTAAAACCCAAGTGCCAAATTGTTTTGCCACTATCCATTCCAAGGCGGTAACCCCACCGGTTCTCCTTTTCGATAATTGTTTGTAGTGTCTTATTTGAAGATGATCATTTTATAAACAAATGTACTTTTGTCCTCTCTGCTTTTAGGATTTTTGAAGAGGCTGTGTGTTTTGAGTGTTGCTATTCCCGATAATGCATGTTTTACTCTTTTGTTGTAAACATGTCGGCTTGTGTGGAACTATATATTTGCATACCAACAATAATTCCTACTATTTACATTAAGTTATTTAAGATTAAATACTTCCCATATTAAATACATTGATGAAATGATGATGAAATGGTTGATCGGCTTCATTCTTTTATCCACAGCATTGTGTGCAACGTAGACATAAAGTACTACCCGTTCGACGAACAAGTCTGCACAATCACGTATTACATTTCCGACGAGACTATAGCTACGGCGGAACTCGATCACCCAGGTGACGTCACTCTAGACGAATTTTCGGAAAACTCCGCTTGGAAAGTAATCCAAGTGTCGAAGAGAAGATATCTCACCATCTACAACTCGTATTACATTGATATTGAGTTCAGGCTTCAAAGACGCGCAAATTTCGCCACTTTTACTTTGATAATGCCTCTTCTTATGCTCGCTTTCCTCAATGTCTGTATTTTCCTGGTACCAATCGGATCCGGTGAGAAAGGTTCCTTTGCCATCACAATTTTCTTGTCTTATGGTATTTTTGTCACCATCATAAGCGACACCCTTCCCGACAATTCGCTGGAGGTCTGCTACTTTCTTCTGTTTATCATAGTCCTTCTTTGCCTCAGCGTTCTATCGGTGTTTTACACAATCATACAAGCGAAGCTCCTGGCCAGCATCGGTCATAAGGAATGCACTATAAAATGTTTCCGCCCCAAACGGAATGTTCCGAATAATAAAGTCATGCCGTTTAATAACGGACAAACGGAAACGGAAGTAGACGGTGACAATACGAAGAATCCGGAAGTCTGTGTAGTTGATGGTATGGATGACGAAGAGCTTTACACATGGGCAATGTTTCTTGACAAGTTAGACACTATCGCTTTCTTTGTTTTCTTTGCTTTAATTTTACTCGTGACCGCCGGCTTCTTTAGTCTAATGCTCCGACGTATCAGCGAAGCTACTCTCAGTCAACTATAATGGGCAACTAACCATGCAGCAAATGTTCTGACCTACTTCGTTTTTTTTCGTTATAATCCATGGTCATACTGCAAATCCAAACTTTTTTGTGCTGTCCGATTATCACTCTTTAGCATTAAACTATACTTATGGACAAAAGTCTAGTCCGGTATGGTTGTCCATAATATCTTTTGAAAGCGTGAAATCTAAATTCCACATTGCTCTACTGGCATTAATTTGGTATCAATGGAAAGAGGACATTTTATGCATTCAATGAAAAAATAATTCTAGAATTTGAGTCACTATTGCCGGTAGAGTAATTTGTTGAAAATCGGCATGCAAAGAGTTCCAATCTTCCTAACGGACAAGACTTTTGTCCATTAGCATATACATTGATAAATTAATAAAATAAACAAATGTTTATTTTCTGATCAAACATCTCAAATGGATTACTTTCCTGATAAGACGACCAGAATCAAATTCTTTTGTAAGATTCCATCGGTTTCGATCCTACATACTGTAAAAAGAGAACTTAACCTGAAATGGATTTGTTACGTATTTAAAAATTTTCTTTCCGGAAACGAGAGATGTTAACGGGTTCTTAAAAGGTCCGGTGAGCGCTTAATTGCCACCATGACTCTCTAGTTTAAAGTTGGTACCATTTAGATATGTTCTTTTTTCTGATCGCTTGGGGGATGTGCTTTCTGAATGCGGAATCATCTGCTACAACTATTTCTTTGTTATATTATGATTTTATGGATGTTTATTTTGTGCATACATTGCATTTTAATTCATCTGTGTCGTGTTATACATTATAGTATTAAGAAAATATCCGATTGACTTGAAGTTGTTTTTTCTGGCCACAACTAAGAAAACAAGCAATGCGATGGTTTACATCTGAATTATAATTATCATGCGTTGGGTTCCTTAAAAAACGTTTACATGCAAAGAAGCGTTTACATGCAAAGAAGCGTTTACATGCAAAGAATCATTTACATGCAAAGAAACGTTTACATGCAAAGAAACGTTTACATGCAAAGAAACGTTTGCTTGCTAAGAAGCTTTTACATACAAAGAAGCATTTACATTCAAAGATTCGTTTACATGCAAAGAAGGACTATGATATTAACATCTTTATCAAATAATCAGTGTTAACTTTGTTTGAAAAGTAGTTATTTATTTTACTAATAGGAGAATTTAAAGAACGTCATTAATGTGTTTCCGGCGAGTATTTTGAACAACATTACATGTTTTTATTTGTCCGAAGACTCTGTTTATGAAAATATAAGTTTCTCTTTATATTGTTATACGATTCCGAATTCTGTTTTTGCTGTTGCTGTTGTTGTTACTGCAATTGATGTATAGCTCTAGTGTTTTTGTCTCTTCATTATTGGTTGACTTGAGAGATGTGTTTTTGTGTCGCCCTTTCGAAGAAACGGCGATACATAGGGACCGCTTTGTCCGTCCGTCCGTCCGTCGGTCCGTCACGAAAACTTAACGTTGGCTATAACTTTGCCATTTCTTAATATTTCTTCATCAAACTTTCAAATTATTGCTTATGACAACACGCTCGAGATGATGCCAAATTCTCAAGGTCAAGGTCACATTTGATGGAGTTATGCCCCTTTTTGTACTTATATTTAGACACGAAAACTTAACGTTGTCAATAACTTTGCCATTTCTTAATATTTCTTCATGAAACTTTCAAATTATATTTCTTATGACAATACGCTCGTGATGATACCACATTCTTTACGTCAAGGTCACATTTGATGGAGTTATTTCCCTTTTTACGAAAACTTAACATTGGCTTTACCTTTGCCATTTCTTAATATTTCTTCATCAAACTTTCAAATTATATTCCTTTTCACAACACGCTCCTGATAATACCACATTCTTTAGGTCAAGGTCACACTTGATGGAGTTATTCCCCTTTATATGAAAACTTAACGTTGGCTATAACTTTGCCATTTGTTAATATTTCTTCATCAAACTTTCAAATTATATTCCCTATGACAATACGCTCTTGACGATACTATATTCTAAAGGTCAATGTCACATTTGATGGAGTTATGCCCCTTTTTGTACTTGCATTTTTATTCCGACAGCACCAGAGGGCGACACAAGTGTTCAACTGAACACCCATCTAGTCTTAATTTAGATTCACCTGCTTCTTGTACATGTATTGAATTATCTTCTTGTACATGTATTGAATTATCTTTTTATCTTACAGATGACCAGTTTTTATTAGTGTTGTGTATTTTAATTTATTGGTACGACATTTTGGGTCTATGAAAAGAAGCTGTTCTTTTTTCTGGCCACAACAGTAACATAAGAACTGAAGCAAGGAGATGGTTTGTATCATCAATGAATTGCAATACATGTACATTGTATCATGTTACGTGGTCCCCGAAAGCTTGAATAGTACAATGACACCCCTCCTTAAGACCACTCCAAAATAAAGATGACCTCGATAAAAAGAGTATTATAACAATGTCCCTTTTTATAGTTTTGCACATTTCCACTGCAAAATAAAGACCACCCTAGTATCAAGACCACTTTTCCCCGGTCATAAAGGATGTCTTAATAGCTGGGGTTTTACTGTATTTACATGCAAACAAGGAATATGTTGTACACTTTTTACTAACTTTATCTTTTAGACAGAGTCTCCTTGCACAAATGATTGGAGTATGTATTCACTGTGTTAGCTAATAGTCATTTATTTTATTTGTGAGAGAAGTTGAAAGGCGGCCACGTATTTCTGCAGGCTATGTCGAAAAAAAAGAAAGTTATATTTGTATTTATTATAAATAATATTTTTATCAGTTCAAAACTTATGTTATGAAAATGATAGGTTCTCTTACAAATATTATAAATAAAATCATTGCTCAAATTTTTGTTGTTTTCATTGTTGCTGCTGCTGCAGCTGATGTAACTACTATCGGTTGAGGGTTTCAATTTTCAGCGTTCATGCTCTGTTTTTATAAAAGAAGTAAATGTTTGCTCATTGGAAAAAAATGGTAAATAAGGCATTTTTACTGCTGAAATATCAATGGTTAGTTGAAATTTTGTGTTAATATAAAACACTGGGCCTTCCTTTAGGAAAATTAGACAAACTTAGATTGCAGACCAGTCTCAAATCTAAAGCATCTGATTGGCTAAAATAACGACCATTCGCCATATCAGCCAATCAGATGCTTGAGATTTGAGACTGTTCTCCAGATTTAAATGTTATTATCTTGGACCAATGTGTGTTTTAAATGCGTGAATTACAGACTAACCGTTTCTAGGAGACGAAAGAAGATTGCATAAAGCCACATATGGCTGGTTTACTTTGTAGCTTTGTTTCAACCATTAACTTTAAAAAACATGACAGATAGACTACAAATTAAAATGTATCAAAACATAAGACAAAGGATAGGGCGAATGTTAAGCAAAATGACGAACGTTTGTGAAGTAGCTCATTGTAGTCCACTGGCTTGAATGTTACCTGTTTATTCCGTCAATAAAATGACTAATAGTTACAAAGATTACAATTGCGATAAGTGCTGTATTTGCAAAAATAAAATACACGCGAACTTAATGTGTTCATTTGCTTGTGTGCTTTTGCATGCAATATTGTCGAGTAGACGGGTTGGTTAGAGTTAATTCACCAAGGAAACTTGCACAAAATATTTCATATGTTCATATGAAAACATAGAGGGCATGTTGGTTCACCCTAGATTCTGGCTTAACCCCACCCCACCATAATAAACCCACGAGGCACATGTTTTGCTACTGACCGGTCGAAAACGGTTACAAAAGCTCTCTATTTTTTGTTATTTGTTAATGTTGTTTTTTGAAATATTATAACACATGTGGCTCTCTTTTCTTCTCTTCTTTTTTGACTGCGTTGTGAGGCTGTATTTCTGAGTGTGGATATTCCTTATACGAATATTTCGCAAGTGTTTCTGGGACCGAAGACAAAATATGGGCAGTTCGAATAATTTAAGTTCTTTTTACTACTGAGAACTTAAATAAACAATTGCTAATTTTAATATTTTTGCGTTATGCAAATTTATGTAAATTGCAATCTCAATTCGACCGCTACACGTGTGTGGATATGCATTACCACCAAGTTGGAAAGTATAGCTTTAAAAAAAAAATCTTTTAAAAAAGCTTTAGAACAGTGTAAACGTATTTTCATGAAATACAAAAAACCACCACTGTCCATTTTAAGTTTTACAAGAAAAAAAATACTAGTAATAAAATAAAACGGCTACATGCTGACCATCCTTCCAATGCTAATGATAGTGCCTCTAGCTGGGAGCGAACCCGCACCGTCACGGCGACAGCGCCTAGCCCTGCCTCTAGCTGGGAGCGAACCCGCACCGTCACGGCGACAGCGCCTAGCCCTGCCTCTAGCTGGGAGCGAACCAGCACCGTCACGGCGACAGCGCCTAGCCCTGCCTCTAGCTGGGAGCGAACCCGCACCGTCACGGCGACAGCGCCTAGCCCTGCAATTCGGGCGACGCAACCAACTGAGCTAAGGCCTCGAGTTTTGTCACCAACACTTTTTTAACACCGTTTCCATTTTGTTCTCTTTTTTTAGTTACCGGACGATAAGACTTTTGCTGATAACATTTATGTCATAATTACATTTTGATTCTGAACTAAATTTACTTGAAAAAAAATAGGTATTTTACGTAAACAAAAAGAAATACGAACAATTAATGTTCAATTGCCACGCAATTATTGTGGAGTTATTTATTCCAAAAGAGCCTTTCTTCAAAGAGATATCTGTCCTGAAACAGTAGAAATAAAAGATAAGAATTATATAAAATATACAGCAGTTTTGTTTGAAAAAAAAAACGTTTAGGAATAATTTAAAGAATGATAGAGATTTCTTGACTTGCAGACTATGAGTGCGGATCAATGTGATGGTAAAATATAAATGACAAGACAGTATAATGTCATCGGACAAAAAATTTTACCAGTAAAAAATAATAAGGAATTGAGATATCTTAATCCAGCGCACTCAACTTCGGAATACCTAACATTATATGGATTTCAGATATCAGGAAATGCCAAAGAAACCGAGTTTTCGAACAAAAATGAAAAAGATACAAGAAGAGAAAGTGTATGTTCGTTTATTTTAATTTCTCGAGTGTCAACCAGGTCAAACAAAACTTTTAAGTACTGAGGTTAACAGTCAAAGATTTTTTTTTTAAATTTATTTACATAACTGCACAAAATATTTAAGACTCCAGTTCTTTTATTTAAAATTTGGGTTAAATATTTTTTCTCTTTGTGTCGAAATATCACCGTTTCTGTTAAAATCAGCATGCCTTTTGATCAATATAAAGCAAACAGGTGACATTTTTATTGACTCTGTCGGTGACTTTGACCGAGAATTAATATAACAAAATTTATATTATTTAAGTTCGGTAATGTTATATTTTATCTTGCATTATTTTGTTGTTGTTTTTTGCACATATCTGGATATTTGATAATGCGAATACGTTTTTATGTTTTGACAGGGGTCAAGGTTATCTCCTTTTTGTGTCGCCTGCGATAGCAGGTAGACACATAGGGATCCTATTGTCTGGCGTCGTCGTCGTCGTCGGCAGGGCCGTCGTCCGGTAGTCCCTCAACTTTATCATGAAACTTAATGTTACCTATAACTTTGAAAGTACTTGTCCTATTCACTTCATACTTGGAATATATCATCAGCATGAACAATGCCATCTGCGACAACAAGAATGATAACTCCAGTTTCAATAATTTTTTAGTTATGTCCCTTTCAAATGCAACTTTAAGATGAAACTTAATGTTGCCTATAACTTTGAAAGTACTTGTCCTATTCACTTCATACTTGTAATATATCATCAGCATGAACAACAACAGCGGTTGCAACAAAAATCATAACTCCAGTTTTAATATTTTGGAGTTATGCCCCTTTCAAATTCAACTTTAACATGAAACTTAATGTTGCCTATAACTTTAAAAGTACTTGTCCTGTTCACTTCATACTTGGAATACATTATCAGCATGAACAACAACATTGGTAACAACAAGAATCATAACTCCTGTTTGTCTATATTTTGTGTTATGCCCCTTTCAAATGCAACTATAACATGAAAATGTTGACTTAAACTTTCAACGTAATTGTCCTATTCACTTAATATCCAAAATAAATCATCTTCATGAACAACGTCATTACGAAGAACAAGAATGATAACTCCTGTTTGACTATTTTATGAGTTGTGTCCCTTTAATATGCATGAAACTTGTTGTCTATAACTTTAAAAGTACTTGTCCTATTCACTTCATACATGGAATATATCATCAGCATGAACAATGCCATCTGTGACGACAAGAATGATAACTCCAGTTTCAACATTTTTTGAGTTATGCCCCTTTCAAATGCAACTTAAACATGAAACTAAATGTTGCCTATAACTTTGAAAGTACTTGTCCTATTCACTCTTGGAATATATCCTCTTTATGAACAACAACAAGATTGGTTACAACAAGAATCATAACTCCTGTTCGACAATTTTTTGAGTTATGCCCCTTTCAAATGCAAATTTCACATGAAACTTAATGTTGCGTATAATTTGAAAGTACTTGTCCTATTCATTCGATACTTGGATTGTATCATCAACATGAACAGTGCCATCGACGACAACAAAAATTATAACTCCTGTTTCGATATTTTTTTAGTTATGCCCCTCTCAAATGCAACTTTAACATGAAACCTAATGTTGACTTTAACTTTGAAATTACTTATCCTATTCCCTATTCTCTTAATACTCAGAATATTTTATCAACATGAACAACGTCATCTGTGACAAGAAAGGTAACTCCTGTTTCAATATTTGATGAGTTATACCCCTTTCAAATGCAACTTTATTATGAGACCTAATGTTGCATATAACCTTATAAGTACTTGTTCTATTCACTTAATACTGGGAATATATCATCTGCATGAACAACGCCATTGGTGACAAAAAGAAAGAAAACTCTGGTTTGACTATTTGATGAGTTATGCCCCTTTCAAATGCACCTTTAATATGAAAATGCTAACATTGAAATTACTTGTCCAATTCACGTAATACTTGGAGTATATCATCTGCATGCACATAGCTATTGGTGAAGAATGACAACTCAGGTTTTACCATTTTTTTAGTTAAGCCCATTTCAAATGCAATTACGGTGACATATGTGTTCCATGATTTAGTATTGCAATAAACTTGAATTTTGTCTTTTTAACATATATGATTAAACATAGGCCCACGTTTCAACTTTTTGCAAGCAGGCGACACATGTGTTCCCCGGAACACCAAATTCTAGTTTTCTAACTAATAGTGAGATCGAGAATTTTTAACATAAAATTTTCAAACAGAATATTTGACTTTCATATCTAGAAATTTATGGCATATTCAGAAGGAAAAACTATCCGTTTTTGCAAATAACCTCCCTTTTAATTCAAAAAGAACACAATCCAAACGCTTAATTTTCCAGAACCAAGTATTGTTTTTTCTTGTTTCTTTTTTTAACCTAAAGATTCTGAACCGACAACTACCAAGATAAACATATTGCAGATCAAATTTCTCAAGATATTTGCATTCACTGCCATCGTTAAGGTATTGCTCCGTTCGTCTTTGCTGTGTCATAGACAAAAAAAAGAAAAATATCAAAATCTGTCTAACGGCAAAATGCTGCTCAATTAAACTTAGCACAAACCAATGTTATTTATTTTAATTTACATATGATAAGAAAAAGTTATAACAGTAAAGAAAAATAGTTAGACCTTAAATTAACTAACATTATATTTATTTATCACAAAAACGAAGCAACACTTAACATCAGTTAAATGTCTTCATGAGTTATGAGTTACTGACAACAATATCAAAGTCCTTTGGTCTAACAAATGTATACAATGTGAGTTATTGGTAAAAGTGTGGCTGACCTTCAATTTCCTGGTCGTAAATATGGATGACCCAAAAATAAAAATGTTGATTTCTGTCTCCATAATTGTAAGTTCTTTTTCAAGGACCTTAAATAACGTTTTCAGTTTATTTCGCTTTTGTTGGCATTTGAATTGTTGTTTTGTGTTGCATCGTTTATGTGAAAAATTGCAAATAGAATTTTAGGGATTTTTTAGGTCTAGCTATTTCTTGACTGTTCTAACTTTTCTTAACGCATGTAAAATAATCATACACTTATACCATTCTAAAGTTTGATGGAACGTCATTGTGCCGTTTGAGAGATTCTGATATTTTTCTTTTTTGTCTATACACTCAATGTCAGTTAAGTGGACATTTTTACATTTTTATTGTCCCTAGGCCCCAATTTTTAAAACAAATATTAATCGAGATATTTTGTCATAAGACGATAATTCAAACCTAAATGTACCTCTAAAAGACCTTTACCGCCATGAAATATCTATTTCTGATTTTTATTTGGGTAAATAGGACAAAATAAGCAGATTTTGCGTTGTCTTTGAACTGGGTTCTAGTATTTACTACGAGATATTGCTTATAAAGTATGATATGGGCAGCATATTTTACCTAAACAAGTGGACATTGAGCCTAAATAAATGAAAATATAACCTACAAATATTAGAAATTCAAATCTGTTAAAATTACAAATCAATCGCCTGTGTCCCCAAGTCTTGGGTTAGATACGTTAACTGATTTTGACAACTTGGAACAGGTACAGATATGTGCATTTTTTACCTTATTTATACAAATATTAACTCCTAAGAAATGGTATTATGTGATTAAAATAGCTTTTATAGTGTATGATATGTCGTGGAAACTTAAGAATAAACACAAAATGAAAATGAACATTGTTGCGTTAACTTTTCATAAGATACGTTAACTTCTGATATGCTGTAAGACCGAAACTCGTAAAGAAAGCAGGCAAAGTGATATTTTCACAATAGACCTACCTCATACAGACATAATTGGTAGATATTCCATCTTCGAATAGAGCTAACTGCTCATCTTATAGCAAAATCAAATTAATGTCAATAAGATACGTTAACACAAGATACGTACGTTAAGATTGAACGTGCCCCAAACTTTATTTTGCGGATTTCCTCATGAAATTTTGCTTACACGTAATTGAGCATATGCCTGATTTGAAAATGTTTTCACCTTTAAAGTAGTTTGAGCCGTTTCGAAACTATAAGCCTTCAAAGTATACTAATAATGTCCCTTTGAGACATCTGTCAAAGTTCCCGCGATAGAGCAACAAAAACCGGGTTTTCAGTGAATTTTACGTTTATTGCTGCGAAATTATATCATTTGGTGCATCTAACAAATGACTTCATGAACATGTAACTTTCTTGTCCATGGCTTACGTTAAACAAACTTAAATGCGTCTTTAAAGTCAGAGACAAAATGGCGCCACGTTTTGCCTAAAAAACACGGTTTTCGTTGATTATTATAATTTAAATTTTTGATTTGTTAACTGTATTGGTTAATTTTTTTATTTCAGATCAATCATTTGAATAAAAAATATACGTTATCAGCTTCATTTTCGCTTAATATCAATTTATTTTACCCGTGTATCTATTTTCATTCGACGTTAAAACACAAGTATGTTCGGGAAATTTTGTTAACTTGTAAAAAGTTTAATATATTTTTTAAAGAAGATAATAGAATTTGGTACAGAATAAGATATAATATTATAACCAATAAGATCTCATAGTCATAGCGTTGCTTTGATAAATTGAGTAAGATACGTTAACATAATAGTTAAAGAAATTGTTGTGTTAATATGATGAATTTCTTATAAAAAGGAAGCAATTATGAGTAAAACCATTTAAAATTATTTTGTTTTGAAACCACAATAAAGTCTCACTTAGTTTACTTAATATATGTTTTAAAAATCAATGGAATTGTAATTGTGCCCATTGATAATATAAGATACGTTGTCCTTTAAAGTTTACTGGTGTTTTCATTTGATATGTTGCCTAAAGGTGTTTTATAGTTAAAATATCCATTTTGGAAATATTTTGTTAGTTTGTATTTGTTATACTTCTATTTTATTGCTTATTTTTTATTTTAATAAGTTTTCTGAAATTACAATAAGATACGTTAAAATTTACTATGTACTAATCAAACGACTTAATAACTGAATATTAATAATAGATTGTTGGCATTGGTACTAGATTTTTGAGTGTGTGCATACCTTGTTCATTGCACTTGGGTTGTATTATTTTATTTGATTATTACATGATTAAAACGAATTAATATACGATCACTTTCAATTTATTCGATTTTATTCGTTTTTTTTCCTTAAATAAATGACCAGTAGAACTTAATTATGAAAGCAGCATGTAAACCTTTGTCACCTAGTTTATCCTTATACGATGACATACCTTTTAAGATTTATTAATAAGATCTGGCATAATAATTGTTTTGCAGTGATTTGATTAAAACAAATTTAACGTATCTTACTTAGCTAAAATAGTAGGTATGTTCAAGTCAAAGTTACTTTCAGTATTTAACCGTAACAAAATCTCCGATGTGTGTTTTCCGGTGCCAAATATGTATATGTTTTAGTTTCTAATAATAAAACATGCTGCACAGTTACTTCAGTTTTAGTCATTAATGAAAATCAAAATGTCCACTTAACTGGCATTGAGTGATAACAAAGCAATGACAAACGACACAATACCTTAATGTAATAGGAGTTTTTCATATTTTATTGCAATTTTCATTTTGGCTCAGTATACAAATCTTGAGTTTATTTGGTGAGACCTTGCGATGGATTCAACAGTTTGATTAACATTATTGGATTGCATTACTACATCAAATGCTTTCCGTGATGTCTAATAATACCATAGTCGGAAAGTAACCTTTATCCATCTGATAGCGAATATAATCTTTTGAGAAGTATGAGACAGGTTTCCGTGGAGAGACCATGCCGAAAACCAGACTAGTACTCGCACAATAGTTTATTTTGGACATGGTATTCTTACAATTGGTCAAAAATAACCTTATCTACAACCAATGTCGATTCATGTGACAATAAACTATAAATACCATACAGTGGAATGGCATTTGATAATAAATTTGATCAAGAAAAGTTAAGGAACTAAGATACCCTATGCTAGCGGAAAGAGACAGATGAAAATGGAAATTTGAAAGCCCCTGAACACGACAAAAATGAAAATATTGCATGCTCAGTTTAATGGAGCCAGTTCATGAGCAGTAATGGAAATGTTTCTAAGTTACTGCCCACGCCGCAAAGCAAGGGATTGAGCGCAACTCGATATTTTGAGTGCAACTCAATATTTACTCTATAAAGTTCAATCCATCCCAAACGATGGTGTGCATATGGCGGTGAACATGGAACATTCAACGCGGTATTTTCAGATTAACACCATTCCATCAGCGGCGCATGGTCACCATATGAGAAAGGATGGTCATGTATTCTGAATAGTCATTTGGAGAAAGCAATCCAGGCAAAACTCTAAAAATATGTAGTTAACTTTCGACTTATTTACATTTTATTCACATATTTACACAAAACCTTATTGACTCCATTCATTGTTGTCATTTTAAATTTTGTATTAAGATTTTTAAAGTTTTTTTTTGTTTGGCTTTGCGCCCCGTGATAACATATTAATGCTTTGGATAAATTAAGTTATGTGTCAATAGATAAATATTAAAACACATTTAGTTTTCAATGAATTTGTCAGCGTCTGACCAAGAATCAATATCACAACACTTTATTTCAGCCTCCTCCTGGGATAAAGTCTGGACCAAACTACCTGTAGCTGGGTATCACAATCAGCTCACACTGTGAACATTTCTTACAGAGCAAATAGAAACATTGAGTGACAAGTAGAAATTAATCCTAGAAGTTTTGCTGCAATTGTCAGGTAGTACCACGAACATTTTATAATACAAACAAGGGAAGGGTATATAGAGAGATCAGGAAAAGAAGCGCATAACATTTTTGGACAAAAAGACCCAAACAAACTGGAATTAAAATTTTATATAATATTTCAAAGGCAAAAGAGATTTCTTTACTATTCGCCAAGCATGTAAAGTAGGTTAGAAAAAAACTGCTTGCTCAAAAGGAACAAAAAATGAACAGTATTTGCAACAGCGTTGTGTTTATAATATTGGTTTTATTTTGTAAATGTATTGTGTCAAGACCTCCGACGACAACCGACGGTTGGCTGGTAAGGTCAACAGGTGGATTTATTGCATATATGATCCCGCCGGATGAAGCTACAGATAACGTAGGTACAGATCTAGAAGGAATGAAGCAGCTATTCAATGATACACTGTCTGGGTAAGTCAACATGATTTCTATATTATTATTATTATTATTTATTATCATTATTACTATTATTATTATTATTATTATTATTATTATTATTATTTTATAAAATATTTAGAAATAATAATGTTACTTTATCTAAATTAAAAATTAATCATTATTATTATTATTATTTTTCCTCTTATCATTCTTCTTGGTATGAAATAACATAATAAATAAAAAACGAGCTGTGTAGATCCTCAGATCGGACGGCACGGATGTGTCGGTTGATCTTGATTTATACAGTTCGGCGACGGACAACAGCCACATATCCCAAGGAATCAAGGATGTGTAAAAAATACGTCTGTTAGAGAAACGCATACGTTCTAACTTCATTTGTATTTCTCAAAAAATGATACCCAAAGAGATAACATTATTGACTAGATAACTGTGGTACGCACCTTTCCACAATATCAGAACTATAGGGTAGACAAAGAGGCAGTTTCCCAGGACTATATAAGTTCTATATTTACAGTTACGACAAACGAATCCGACCAAGAGAAGATCAGAAAGAAATTGTGCAAGTAACCTCAGAATTTGTACCACTAAGTATAATTGAATTCGACACCTCCGAGCAGAAATTTTCGGTGCTGGGTTATTTTAAAGTTAGTTGGATGGATGAAGTTATCCGGTGGACCCCATCGGATTACGCCGACACAACCGTAATAAAAATGCCAGTTAGTGACATATGGACACCGAGTCTGATTATAATGAAGGTAAAATATTGTTCTCTCTGATTTGTATAGTAGATACTCAAATACATATTTTCCATTTCGAATTGTCTTTCAGTAGCGTTGTTTGTGCCATGTGTCGGCTGTTAAATGTCTCCCCGTACATTCAATTATTGCTGTTATCAATTACCAACTTTGAAGGCCAACGGGAGGGAGGGGCACGGGGGGGGGGCGATAGGTAAATAGCCAATCAAATTGGGTCAAGAAACCGGCCACCAATTTTTGCAAAAAGGCTGCCGAAGGCCGTTGAGCTCAATAATATATCTGTAAAAAATGCACGGTTGCGCTCGACACTGGGTTTGACCGTATCATGCATTTTCATTATTACACAATCATATCAATCATGCAATATTTTGATTATTCCGAATTCGGGGCATTTTATGTTCGTAAATTCAGATAACTAATGGCTAAAAAAGTTTTCATTTATCAAAAAATAAGTGCATTAGATATTTGTATGACAAGATATAATTAATTGCTAAATGAAATAAAATATTTGTAAAATCGTTCCCAACTTCGCTATTATTTAAATTTACCTTTATTAAACAAGTCTTCGCAAATACGCTATAGCAAATTTTACTGTGATCGGCATTCCCCTCCAGACCGAAATGCGAGCCATACAGGAAAACGGGATAGACGTTATCATTTCCTGTCTTTCTGTACCACCCCCTGTTTCGTTTCTTTGAATCTATTGATGTTACATGTTAGTTTTTTTTTAAATCTTAACAGACATTCACATGCCTTTCCGAGTTGCATATGTTCATCTTGGTTATGTAGACTGGCCGTGGTTTCTAATGCAGTTTACACTAACTAACTGATGATCGCTTGTGAAATGGCCTTAGACTTTATCCTATTGCTAAAGTCACGCCCGGTAAACATTCGCTCCACAACCAAAAAGAGAACATAACAAAACGAGCGAAAGCCACTTCCGGGATTGAGCGAAAGCTGACAAAGTGAGTATGACCAACACTTTTTCTCTTTATAAGACAGACAGACGATTTTTTTTAAAAAATCGGGGAATGTAGTGCCGTGTAAAGATAATAGAGCTTCACGGAAAATACGGTTACATATTTCAAACATGTAAATTGTTACAAACTTGTCATTTCGACTTAATTTTGTTGTTTGATTGCCTTTAAAAATTGTTTTGAACAGTGTTGCGTGTCAATTGAATATCTGTCGCTAATGACTGCTGTACTGATTTCGTATGGTGTAATACCTCTTTAAACGATTTATGTTCATATTTCGAGAAGGGTAGGAGCGAAAGAGCTAGTTGCGGAGCGAAGCATAGGAGGCAGAGCCAAAACATAACACCAGCATACCTGGTTGTTATCTTAAACGTATTCCCTACACACGTGGATTTTTCATGTACATGTGTCAGCTCCGAGAATTTCAATATATGAACTTAATGTTCATTTATGTGAAACAATTTTGCAACGAGGAGTTTCCAGTACTTTTTTTTCACACTTACATTTATTTAGCTTATAATTTCAATGAGTAAACGACCAATACATGACAATTCTAGTTTTCGCGCATTTTCCTTAGGTACATAAATATTGATATTCCGTTCGTCTTTGCCTCATAAGGATATATTGTTTTACCATATTATCAGAACATTTCTATTTCTGTCATTTTACGCCAGTAAATTAAATATCATCATCGTATCAAAAACTAGTAAATATTAGTATATATTAAATTAATAGTTTTATAATAAAAGAACAGGTGCAGGTTAAGTTTTGTTAATCTGAAAAATAGTCTTCTGAATTGTATGGGTTTCACAGTGACAGTGTAATATAAATTTGCCCGCCGTTTACTAATCATGTTTTCGTCATAACACGGTATTTTATATCTATTTAGTCAACAGGTCAACAGTTTTTAGAAATAATATATGTGTATGAATGTGTCTGGAAATATTATATCTGATCATACAGATATGAACGTTTTTCTATAAATAAAATGTTTACACTTCAAATAGATACTATATTCGTTTTCATTATAATATTTATGCTTTAAAGGAGTCAGGTACACTTTATAATAATAATAATAATAATAGTAATTGTTTATATTAATCCCGTGTTAAAATGTCACTTTCATATACATTTACTTACTTACTTTGAAATATACCCGGAGCTTGTCGATCAAATTTAAATATTTAATACATGTATATAGATTTGATCTTGTACATGTATTTATGATCAATGAGAAACGAAAACAACAGCATTCCTGTCGAATTTTTTTATAATCTTTTTATTTTAAACAGATTGCTATTCTGTCTTAGTTCTTTAAATGATGAAGAAATCCGTTTTTCTTCTTCTTTGAGGATAGGAAATAGCATTTTCTCTTGCACCCTTTACAGGTTCCCATCTGAAAGAATCAAAACAGACCACAAATAACTGAAACAATATTGAAAACGGTTTCTTTTTGCAACGACATCGTTTAAAATAAATTCATTAAAATATGTGAAAACGAACGTATGAAACATTTGTAGAAATATTGCTTACTCGGTTTAAGTTTAGCCTATTTATGGACAGAAGCGGGAATGCATATAACTGCCCACTCCGCCTAGCCCCATGCTGAGTAAAACTTATTATGTACACATATAAACTATTCTTTTAATCAATCCCAAACGATAGCTTGTATATTGCGCTGAACAAGGAACCTTCAATGAAAGTGTTAACAAACAAGTTAAAACAATGCAATGACATCGAGTATGAAGTTATGTTTTCGCTCTGCCTCCTATGATTTCGCGCCGCAACTTGCTCTTCCGCTCATATACCTCTTGAAAATTGGGCATAAATCGTTTAAAAAGAAGTTACACTATCTAAAATCTGCACATCAGTCACTAGCGACAGATATTCGATTTACAAGCAACGTAGAAATAATTTTTAAAAGCAAGCATAGAACAAAATTCACTCGTAATGACAAGTTTGTAAAGAAACATGCATCATTGTTCGCTGGGAAAATTTTTTAGCAGGAACAATTTACATGTTTGAAATATGTAACCGTGTTTTCCGTGAAGCATCATCATCCTTACACGGCACTACATTCCCCAATTTTCAAAAAAATTCGTCTTTCTGTCTTATTAAGAGAAAAAAGTTGGCCATACTCACTTCTTTTGTCAACAAAGCAGCGCTTTCGCGCAATCCCGGAAGTGGCTTTCGCTCATTTTGTTATGTTCTCATTTTGGTTGTGGAGCGAATGTTTACCGGGCGTGAAAGTGGGACTGGATTTTATAATTAATATTTCTCGCACCGACTTTATGCAATGCATCAAAATTTTGTTGTATACTTTTGCGGGTAAAATGATATAAGCGCATTTGTTTTGTAGACGTTCGACGGAGATGGTTTGGTGGGGGACCGCGAGTCGGATATCGCGAAGATACATGCTTCCGGCGAGGTGGTGTGGTATCCGGAGGGCATATACAGGTATTGACGAATCCAAGATAAGTAAAGATGTTAAACCGGAAACTGAATGTTTTTTTTGCTAAAATGTCCTTGCTAGTACTTTTCTGGATGCACTAACCCGCAAGTAAAATATATTACAAGAAAGTTTTTTATTGTAATCTTTATTTGTCTTTGAATCACCTTTGCAGTGAACATGTCAGATTAAGTGAAAATCTATGTTTGCATACTGAAAATTATTCCTACTATCTACAATAATGTATTTATTATTGAACACTTCTCATATTGAATATTTATAATTGATGGAAATCACTTTTATCCACAGCATTGTATGCAACGTAGATATCAAGTACTACCCGTTCGACGAACAAGTCTGCACAATCACGTATTACATTTCCGACGAGACTATAACTACCGTGGAACTCGATCACCCAGGTGACGTCACTCTAGACGAATTTTCGGAAAACTCCGCTTGGAAAGTAATCCAAGTGTCGAAGAGAAGATATCTCACCATCTACAACTCGTACTACGTTGATATTGAGTTCAGGCTTCAAAGACGCGCAAATTTCGCCACTTTTACTTTGATAATGCCTCTACTTATGCTCGCTTTCCTCAATGTTTGTATTTTCCTGGTACCGATTGGCTCAGGCGAGAAAGGCTCCTTTGCCATCACAATTTTCTTGTCTTATGGTATTTTTGTCACCATCATAAGCGACACTCTTCCCGACAACTCTCTGGAGGTCTGCTATTTCCTCCTGTTTATCATAGTCCTTCTTTGCCTCAGCGTTCTATCGGTGTTTTACACAATCATACAAGCGAAGCTCCTGGCCAGCATCGGTCATAAGGAATGCACCATAAAATGTTTCCGCCCCAAACGAAATGTTCCGAATAATAAAGTCATGCCGTTTAATAACGGACAAACGGAAACGGAAGTAGACGGTGACAATACGAAGAATCCAGAAGTCTGTGTAGTTGATGGTATGGATGACGAAGAGCCATACACATGGGCTATGTTACTTGATAAGTTAGACACTATAGCTTTCTTTGTTTTCTTTGGTTTAATTTTACTCGTGACCGCCGGCTTCTTTAGTCTAATGCTCCGACGTATCAGCGAAGCTACTCTCAGTCAACTATAATGGGCAATTAACCATGCAGCAGATGTTCTGACCTAATTCATTTTTTTCGTTATTATCTATGGCCAATACTGCAAATCTAAACTTTTTTGTGCTGTCCGATTATCTCTCTTAAGCATTGAACTATATTGATAAATTAATAAAATAAAAAAATGTTATTTGTTCTGATAAAACATATCAAGTGAATTACTTTCCTGATAATACGACCAGAATCTAATTCTTTTGTAAGTTTCCATCGGTTTCGATACTACAAAAAGGTTGTACATTACCTGAAATACATTTGCATACATATTTCAAAACTGAAATAATTGTGAAAATCGGGCTATTATTACGTAAAGTGTTAGCATCTGAAGTTTCTAACTTATTGCTCCATGTTCTAATTAAATGCTCAGTGAAGGGCAAAGTTAATTTCATATGACGTGTGTTTTAAAAATCGTCTTTTCAGAAATCGTCAGCCAAATTACAAAAATATTTCATCGGAAGGGTCTTTAGGTGATCCCTACAAATCTTTTTCAATTTCGCCTCAGGAATGTTCAAAGTTCCATCGTTGATCAGTCAGTGTCATTTCATAAAAAGGGCTACCTGAGGGTTCGGTTTTTCCCTATATGTCTATAAGGATGCCATTTTTGTATTATATTTAAAAAGTATCTTTCCGGAATATAGACTCTCTAGATCCTACAATATTAATGGGTTGTTTAAAGCGTCAGATGAGCCCTTAATTGCCACCATGACTGAAGAATCACCTGCTACAAGTATTTTAATGTTATATTATGCTCTTATGGATAATTAGGTTTGACTTAATATGTATTTCAATTAATCTAAGAGGTGTAATAGGTTTTATTGGTTTGAAAATATCGGATTACATGCAAAGATCGATTACATGCAAAGAATCGTTTACATGCAAAGAAGCGTTTATATGCGAAGAAACGATTGCATGCAAACAATCGTTTTCATGCAAAGAAGAGTTTACATGCAAAGCAACGTTATCAAGCAAAGAAGCACTTTCATGCAAAGAATCGTTTACATGCAAAGATGCATTTACATGCAAAGAATCGTTTACATGCAAAGAAGCGTTTACATGCAAAGAAAAGTTTGGATGCAAATAAACGTATGAATGCAAAGAAGCGTTTACATGCAAAGAAACGTTTACATGCAAATATGCGTTAACATGCAAAGCAACGTTTTCAAGCAAATAAGCGTTTTCATGCAAAGAATCGTTTACATGAAAAGAAGCGTTTACATGAAAAGAAGCGTTTAGATGCAAAGAAGGACTATGATATTAATTGTTTATCAAAAACAAAAAGGTTTTTTCCTGCACAAATTTTAAAGTAATCACTGTGTTTACTATTCGTTTACAAATTAGTCATTTTTATTTTAATTGTTGGAGAAGTTAAAAAACTAAAGCAATGTGTTTCTGGCGGTTTTTTCTAAAAACATTTTTTGTGTTTTTATTTGTCCGAAGACTCTGTTTATGACAATATAAGTTTCTCTAAAATATTATAATAAAAATTGCAAAAGTTGTATCGCTCTAATTTTGCTGTTATGGTTGTTGCTGTTGTTGTAACTTCTATTGCTCTTTTACAGTAGTATTTTGTCTCTTTTCAGATCACTTTATTGGTTGATTTGTGAGAAATGTGTTTTCTAAATTTGGATTCACCTGCTTCTTGAATATCATTTTTATCTTATGATTTTATAGATGACCAGTTTTTATTGGTGTTGCGTATTTTAATTTATTCGTTAGACATTTCAGGTCTATGTAAAGAAGTAACTTAAGAAAAGAAGCAAGTAGATGGTTTGGATCATCAATGAATTGCAATATTTTGTTGCGTGGTCTCCTTAGGCTTTTATGTTATTTACATGTAAACAAGAACAATGTTACACAATGTTATTTACAGGCAAACAATGATGATGACACACAATGTTATTAGCATGTAAACAAGGACACTATTACACAATGTTATTTACATGCAAACAATGACGATGATACACAATGTTAATTACATCCAAACAAGGAAAATGTTACACAATGTTATTTACGTGCAAACAAGGACAGTGTTACACAATGTAATTTGCATGCAAACAAGGACAGTGTTATACAATGTTAGACAATGTTATTTACATGCAAGAACTATGTTATACAATGGTATTTTCATGTAAACAATGACAACGTTATACAATGGTATTTAGTTATTTACATGCAAACAAGGACGATGTTACAATGGTATTTTCATGCACTCAAGGACTAGGACAATGTTATACATTCTTTCTTTATTATCTTTATCTTATAGTCAGTCTTCTTGCACAAATGATAGGGTCTATTCACTGTGTTAACTAGTAGTCATTTATTTTATTTGTGAGAGAAGTTGAAGGACATATTATTGCATTATCGGTCTGTTATAAAAAGTTCGTGAAAATGTTAGGTTGTCTTACAAATATAATAAATTAAATAATTGCTCACATTTTTGTTGTTGTCATTGTTTTGTGCTGCTGCTACTACTGCAGGTGGTGATATTTCTGTCGCAGTAGTGTTTTAATTTTGCACAGAGTTCACGCTTTGTTTTCATCTAAGTTGTAAATATTTGTTCATTTGGAAAGACTGAAAATGCAGCCTTTTTAGTACCAAAGTTGAAATTTTGTGTTTATATCAATCATCGGGCTTGCTTAATAAAACTGTGCACACACCAATATTATTAATGTATGTTTAAACTACAAACGCTTAGAAAAGTCAGAAAGAAGAAAGAAAAATAGTTAGACCTAAAAATCTCTAAAATTCTATTTGCAATTTATCACAAAAAAAGAAGCAACCCTAAACATCAATTAAAATGAAATGTCAAGATGAGTAATGAGTTACTGACAATAATATGTATGGTCCTTTGGTCTAAAAATGTAGACAATGTGGGTTATTTGTAAAAGTGTGTTTGACTTTCAATTTCCTGGTCGCGAAAATGGATGACCAAAATGTAAAAATGTTGATTTCTCTCTTCATAATTGAAAGTTCTTTTCAAGGACCTTTGATAATGTTGTCAGTATCATAGGTGGTTTCACTCATGTTGGAATTGGAATTGATGTTTTGTGTTGCTTCGTTTTTGTGTTAAATTGCAAGTAGAATTTTAAGGACTTTTTAGGTGTTACCTTTTTCTTTACTGTACTAACTTTATTTCTTGAGGTATGTAAATAATCATACTTGCATATATTTGTTTAGGAGACAAAAGAAGATCACCTTAAACCATTAATGACTGGTTTCTTTTGTAGCTGTGTTTCAACCAACAGTTGTAACGCAATGACAGGTAGAATAGAAATTAAAATTGACCAAAATATGAGACAAAGGATAAGGCCAATGTTAAACACAATGACGAACTGTTGTGAAGTAATTGCTGTTTATTGGCTTGAATGTTTATCCGTCAATAAAATGACAATAGTAAAAATGTTATCATTGCAACAAGTGGTGTATTTCCAATGAGAACACATATACATGCGCACTTAAAGTGTTCATTTGTTTGTTTGCATTTGCATGCAACAATTTCGAGTTGACGGGTTGCTTGGTTGAAGTTAATATACCAAGGCAACTTGCTTTTCATATTTCATATGTCCAAATGAAAACATATAATATAGGGGCATGTATGAGGTTGGTGCACTCTAGAACCTGACTTAACCTCTTAAAACCAACGTGGCAAAAGTTTTGCCACTAACCGGTAAATGACGGTAATCCCTCATTTTCCCACTTTTTTGTTAATTAAAAGTATTGTCTTTTTGAAATCATTATACTCTCACGTTCTCTATTACTTTTTGAGTGTAAAATCCAATACCAACAATACAGTAAAACCCCTTATAAAAGCCATCCCGATATTAAGACCGCCCCATTATGAAGACCACCACTTCAAGGTCCCATTTTACAGATTTGCACTTTGTTCCACCCTAAAATACAGACCTCTCCACTAATGAGACCACTTTTGTCCAGTCCCGATGATGGTCTTAATAGCGGGGTTTCACAGTAGTTTGAAAGTATAATTATTAGCAATTTCTTAAAGTAAAAAAATTAAACAGTATAAACCTATCTTCAAGAACTACAAAAAACAACCCACTGCCAACTTTTGAGTTTTGCCAAGTAAAGTTAAATATAATAAAATGTCGACTACGACATGCTGACCTACCATACAATGCTGTGGCATTGGATTTTATCATGAACGATTCAGTGATCCGTTTTCCATTTTGTTCGTTTTCAGTAACCAGCCGCTAAGACTTTTGCTGATTACATTTCTGTTTCTGAATAACAATTTGATACAGACTAAATTTTGGCTATTAAATTAATTTTTACCTAAACAAAAAGTAATTTGAGCAATTAGATTTCAATTGTCACGTGATGAAAAATATTAGTTTAACATTATGTTTGAAAGAAATATGAATATGCTAGTAGAAAGTAAAACTAAAAGACAAATGTCATCGCGTTATTAATTCCTGATAAGCCTTCATTCAAAGTATTGTCTGTCCTGAAAGAGTAGAAAAAGATGAATATTAAATAAAATTTAGAACAATTTTGTCTAAAAACGTTTTTAAATAATTGAAAGAAAGATATTTTTAATTTTATATGCAAACAATGAGTGCGGATTCATGTGACCTTAAGATCAATTGTCGTCTGGAGAAACCAGGCCAAACAAAACTCGTCAAATATGTAGGTTAACAGTCAACGATTTTTTGTTAAATTATTTACATACAATTGTACAAAATACTATAAACTCCATTCCTTGTTTTTATTTCAAAATTGGTATTAAGAATTTTTCGTTTGGTTTTGCACCCTATGGCGAAATATCTCCGTTTCGGATAAATCGGTACATATAGTTGTCATCGTATTGATCAATATTAAGCAAATACAGGACATTTCCATTGATTTTGTCAGGGTCTTTGACCGAAAATAAGTATTACAGCCTCCTCCTGGGATAAACTCTGGTATCACAATCGGCCCACACGGTGAACAGTTCTTAAAGAGCAAATAAAAAACATTTAACATGGAATATTCACACTCATCGACCTAGAGTTGTCACTGTCGTTGTTACTATGCGCATTTATATAATAAACAAGTTCAGAGTACATAGTGAGATCAGGTAAAGAAGTTCTTAACAGACTTAGTTCATGAGAACGTACCAGAATATACAGCATATAGCATTTTATGAAAGGAATGAACCACGGTAGGTACCCGGAAAATGGAGATAGCGAATAACAAGATTGTGAGAATAATGGAAGATCGACAGTCAGAAGGAAAGCAGATGAGGGGTTAAGATTTGCATGAACTTCGTGTAATTGTGATCTAATTAATATTCTTTTGCGATAGATAACAATCAAGCTATGTCATCTTTTTACAAATAAAATTTTCATACATTTGAAATTGGCCTTCAGAAAAACGGAAAAGATAGAAAATGATTACACAATTTTCCCGATTTCTACAGAAAACTACATATTACGATCAATTAATAACATATATCAAAACTTTTCAAACACCAAACTGCTGAATTCAAAGCCCAAAACATCGACCTTTAAAATGCCATCCCACTTAAGGTAGAATCATGTGTAGTTTCCTTAATGAACGAATTTTTTGTTGGGCACAATGCAATTTCGAAAATGGTGATTTGCTCTAGAAAAAGTCAATAGATAACAAAAATTGATGAGTGACTAATGGTATAGTTTCCCTTATTTCAATCCGAATACTACTTATTGTATGCTTTTTTGCTTTGTCCGTCTCTTTCCGCCAACTGCTAAATTTATGAAACGACACCACCAGTACTAATGACAAGATAAATGACCCATCTCTCGAAATAATTCAATTTCTTTCTCTCCCAATCGCAGTCAACTAAGAAATAACCCCCAAAGCCTCTTAACACCCGGATTAAGCGAAAGTTTTATTGTTTGTATGATGTTTATAAATACATTAGTTTATTACTAAAATTATTATGGTCTAAGATCACACCGTTCAACCCGATAAGATGAATGCCGTGGGTAAGACGACGGCAGTTGCTTGGGTACATGAACGTTTTTCGGCGAAACTGAGTATTGGCCTGATTTTTACATTTTCCGGCAATATCTAAGCAGACAAAAATATACATATTGATTCCCTGTTTGTTAAGGACTCTACTGACGAAATCTTGACGCACACAGGATATTATTTACAAAGAAATTTCAGAAAAAGTGTGCAATTTTTTGACAAAATATGTCATTTGACGAATCGGTCGCAAATATTCTTTTTCATTACCAAATCTGAAATATTTGAAATATACCATGATAAAGTTCAATTATTTCCCTGTAATTATTTGAAACCACAGCTTCCAATTCGCTTTCTCTAGAAAGATATTTACTTTTAAACTTGGTACGTGGTGGATATTTTGGTAACGACAACGGCCGTTAACACTAAAATATTGGTACTGTTGAATGCAGTTTCGTCAGTGGATTGGATAACGTAAACGGCCGTCAAGCGAAAATTAGTTTGTATTTACAATGATTAACACTGGACCCGAGAACATAATTAAATGTTTTTATTGCATCGTGATTTGACCGATGTTTTTTTAACGCGCACATTGCCAATTTTGTTGTATATTTTTTCCTTAAACAGCTGTTGAAAATGACATATTTATGAAAGTTTTTAAAATACTGTTTTACAAATTGAGTTTGATCTGACAGAGATTACGATTCCTTGTATTTAAACTATATTCTAGAGATATGACCATGACGTCTTAGCCGTATTGTCAGCGAAGCAAAGGTGACGACAATGATATATAAAACAGTGAAATATGCATATCAGGGATGGCCACATCCAGCAGACACAGCTTCCCCATACAGCCAAACAGCAGAGACGAAAAGAGAACATGGTATTACAATAATCAATTTCAATATAGACGCCACAAACAATTAACGAAAGTGAGAACCCGAGGGGTTACCGCCTTGGAACGGTCCGACGGCAAAACTTAGTCGCATAAAAATAGTTGTTTTTCGTCTGTTACAAATATGAAGCAAAAGAACTTCAAATACTTCATTCTGAGTTGAATTTTACTTACTTTCGTTGTCTATATAATTTTATTTATTAATAAGAAGTAAATCAAGACCGCCTGCGCTTCGAATATTCTTAAAGAGTAATGGCTACTAAATGAAAATAAAGAATAATAACATTTATTTCCGAATTTTAAAACTATAATATTACGTACTCGGTATGGTTCGTCCCCAGATAAAGTTCGAGCTGAAATAATATGCGGTGAAACATTTTTTCTCGTCTGCAGGCGGCTGTGCAAGTGCATTAAATTTCAAGTTCGTAAAGTATATATAGTAAATAATATAAGAATTTGTACAAAGTTAGATAAAATATTATATTGTTTTCATTTGAATGAGTACAGACGCTTGTACTTCTCTTTTGACAAGTGTACGAAATAATTGAATACTTAAAATTATTACAATTCTAAAATTGCATCAACAACAAAACGTTAGGTAATATTATTCAACCTGGAAATCAGGTGTTTTGTTATAAATGTTTTTCTTTAGGTAAACATACTTTTCAATAATTATCTTGATTTATACACAACAAGGATTAGCCTAGATTTGTTAACACTAGAGTCTGATACACTTTATGCATAAAGCAGACAACAGCGAGGTTGAAAATAAGTTCACTTGACGGCCGTTAACGTTATCCAATCCACTGACGAAACTGCATTCAACTGTACCAATATTTTAGTGTTAACGGCCGTTGTCATTACCAAAATCACTACGACGTACCAAGTTTAAAAGTAAATATCTTTCTAGAGAAAGCGAATTGGAAGCTGTGGTTTCAAATAATTACAGGGAAATAATTGAACTTTATCATGGTATATTTCAAATATTTCAGATTTGGTAATTAAAAAGGATATTTGCGACCGATTCGTCAAATGACATATTTTGTCAAAAAATTGCACACTTTTTCTGCAATTTCTCTGTAAATAATATCCTGTGTGCGTCAAGATTTCGTCAGTAGAGTCCTTAACAAACAGGGAATCAATATGTATATTTTTGTCTGCTAAGATATAGCCGGAAAATGTAAAAATCAGGCCAATACTCAGTTTCGCCGAAAAACGTTCATGTACACAAGCAACTGCCGTCGTCTTACCCACGGCATTCATCTTATCGGGTTGAACGGCGTGAAGATAGTATTCACTGAAACGAACCAACCTAACAACGCTTTTGAGAGTGGCGTCCTTTGCCGATTTGACAGTTCCTGTTAAATACGGCATCAGTAAATTAGCGAAATGTCTTAGTCTTAGTTGATGTTAATATTAAGTGTACCTCTATATAAAGCTCATAAATGACTGAAATCTATGCAGCAAATTTCTCAGAAATCTTGGTCTAATCAGTATAAGTTAGGATTTATTGTGAGTGAAATTTAATGCGCCTGGCCAATAAAAAAAAAGAATAAAATAATTTTTTGCAAATTAAAGAATTCATTTACATATTTACAAAATGATTGTGCTATCATAGTGGGATGCCCTGTGACCACGGTTATAAAAATAATTCTGCAGACCAGTCTCAAATCTCAAGCATCTGATTGGCTGAAATGACAATTTGTTAATTGCTTAAGAAGTATTCTTGATTGTTGTTTATACAGGTTATCAAACCAAAAATTAAGATCAGTATCTAAATTTAAGTTTTTAATGATTGCTCTGTTTTTTTACGTGCGTTTCACCTCAACTAGCTAGATCGTAGAATCCAAGACAGGTCTCATTTCTCTTCATCAATATGTACAGCTAAAAATGGCGCCATAAAATAAAACGACATTTTCTTGGATACATTTTTATAACAATTATTTCAAATTAGATAGACAAAACTAGAACACGTCTTAACCAGAACATATTTTAAGGGTTTTTATAGGTTTACCAGGATCAAGCAACAAAATGATCACTTTTCGTAGTGTAAGGAAACATACCTGGCCACCTCGGTGGTAGGAGTTCTAGGTTCAAGTCCTAGCGAGAGTCTCATGTTGTGAAAATCCGGGCAATGTAAATCTCATATACTTCAAAACAATTTCAATTTAAATTTTAAAATTATTTCACCGTTGAGAATCTCGAGGCTTGCTTGTAGAACCACTGTAGACCCTACGAGTCTGACCCATGAGTAAGATATTTATGAACTGAGATTTAGAACCACTGCAGACCGTTAATTACAAAAACTTTATAATTATCATCAAAATATAACGAACAGTTATGCTAGATAACTTTTAAAAACTATTTTTAAAAGTACAGTAAAAACTCCCTAATCCGGATCCTCTATAATCCGGAATCCTCCGAAAATCGCAAAATTTTCACGGTCCCGATTTCTTCCCTTCTTATTTTATTGTAACAAACACCTCCAAATATGAAAGAACGATAAATTATTTTACTTTTAAAACATTAAAATCAAGATTTTATTTAAGATTTTCGAGGCGTGTGGTGGTATAGAATCACTGTAGACCCATATAGGGCTGCACAACTAAAATTCTAAGTTTCTCGCTTTTAAGTTAAAGCGAGAACGCTGTATATTTATGTTTCTCACGGCTTATAGAGATTAAGAACCACTGGAGACCCAAGTTATACATACTGTGAGTGAAAGATTTTACGACCAGACGATATTTTTTACAAAAAAAACACGCTTTTTATTGTTCAGTATCATGATTTTGTCTTTAGCCAAAGTAGAGTTGCACAGACCAAAGTCTAGACACCCTGTACATTATTGCTGTATATTTAAGGTTTTCGCGGCATGTAGAGATGTAGAGCCACTGTAGACCCATGTGTAAGATACTGTTTGTGAAAAATAGAGTTAACGGCAGATAACATTTTAACAAAAACAACGCGCGCATTTGTTTAATTTAACGATCTTGTCGTTAACTTAAAGTGTGGAGTTGCACAGATCAAAGTCTAGACACCCTACCGAGCTGCAAGGATTTCCAACAGATGGAATTTGCCGTCTATATTAACTCAATTCACATGTCCAGTGCCATCTTATAGCGAGTTACCGTTCTTTTAAATGAACCTATAATATATACCATAATTCTTTGCAGTATAAGCGAAATAACTCGTCTATTTTCATATGAAATTTTATTTTCGCGCCATAACGATCCATTGTACAATATATAACAGTTTTGTACCAGACGTCAGTATTTTTCTCTGTGGTGAAGAGGTATGCTCGCCAGTTTCAAATATGAAAGGCCCCGGGTTCAATACCCGCTGAAGGCCGATTCGTATTCTGTTTATTTCTTCCAAATAAAGATTCTACAGCGAATTAACGACTGATTGTTTCAAGTAACATAATTATTCTGTTATTTTCTCCCTCGAGATATTTACCGACTGTAAAACAAGTAATGAATCAAAACGACGGGTATGAATATTCTGCATATCTTCAGCGATCATAGATATAAGTGTTTGAAATCAAGTGACGTCAGTCAATTTGACTGGTTTGAGTTTTAGGTTTGAATCCCTACTGCTATAACGTGGCATGATACTAAGCTGTATGAAACCTGTAAACTTAACAACGCATAGAAAAACACGTGAACGTTTGCTTTATAAAAACAACAAATAAAAGTATGTACCATATATTTATTGAAATTGGAAAAAGAACCAAACATGTAAGATAACTTAAAAAAAACGATTAATAAAATATATATTTGATAGGGATCGAACCTCGGTCCCTACCCATCCAAAGCCAGCACACTATCCACTGTGCCACGGAGGGAAAAAGGCCAGTTTTTGTTATTCATTTCCCTTATAAAGTCGATCTCTTAAAAAGGCGGGAAAATAAAATTTCATTTCACAATGTTCGAGTTGTTTCGCTTATACCATAAGGAATTTAAATATTTCTTATATGTTCATATGAAAGAACGATAACTCACTGATATTATTCTTAAATATTCAAATTTTGGTTTTATTTGAGATTTTTTAGGCTTGCAGTGGTGTAGAACTACTGTAGACCCATATCAGGATAGGGTGTACAACATATCAAACCGAAGTTTCGAACCGAAGTATCTCGCGTATACGTTGAAACGTTATTGCTTTGTATTAAAGATTTTCGTGGCTTTTAGAGATGTAGAATCACTGTAGACCCTTGTGTAAGATACTGTTTGTGAAAAATAGAGTTTACGGCCGGATGACCTTTTTAACAAAAACAACGCGCGCATTAAATTTTGTTTAATATAACGATATTGTCTTTAACTAAAAGTGTGGAGTTGCACAGATCAAAGTCTAGACACCCTACCGAGCTGCAAGGATTTCGAACAGATGGAATTTGCTCAATTCACATGTCCAGTGCCATTTTATAGCGAGTTACCGTTCTTTTATATGAACATATAAGAAATACCATAATTCTTTGCAGTATAAGCGAAATAACTCGTACACTTTTAAATGAAATTTTATTTTCGCGCCATAACGATCCATTGTACAATATATAACAGTTTTGTTCCAGACGTTAGTATTTTTCTCTGTGGTGAAGAGGTATGCTCGCCAGTCGCAGATATGAAAAGCCCTGGGTTCAATACCAGCTGAAAGCCGATTCAATTTTTTTCTTTCCTAATAAATATGTTACAGCGAATAAACGACTGATTTTTTTTTAAGAAACATAAATATTCCTTATTTTTCTCCCTTGAGATATTAACCCACTGTAAAACCAGTAATGAATTAAACCAACGGGTATAAATATTCGGCGTATCTTCAGCGATTATAGATATAAGTGTTAGAAATCAAGTGACGTCAGTCAATTTGACTAGTGTGAGTTTTAGGCTTGAATCCCCACTGCTATAACGTGGCATGATACTAAGCTCAACGAAACTTGTAAGCTTCAAACTCTTAACAACGCATAGAAAAACACGTAAACGTTTGCTTTATAAAAACAAGAAATAAAAGTGAGTATTATATAATTATTAAAATTGGAATAAGAACCAAACATGTAAGATAACTTAAAAAAAAACGATTAATAAAAAGTATATTGGATAGGGATCGAACCTCGGGCCCTACCCATCCAAGGCCAGCACACTATCCACTGTGCCACGGAGGGAAAAAGGCCAGTTTTTGGTATTTATTTCCCATATAAAGTCGATCTCTTAAAAAGGCGGGAAAATAAAATTTCATTTCACAATGTTCGAGTTGTTTCGCTTATACCATAAGGAAATTAAATATTTCTTATATGTTCATATGAAAGAACGATAACTCACTGATTTTATTCTTAAACATTCACATTTTGGTTTTATTTGAGATCTTTTAGGCTTGCAGTGGTGTAGAACTACTGTAGACCCATATCAGGATAGGGTGTACAACATATCAAACCGAAGTTTCGAACCGAAGTATCTCGCGTATACGTTGAAACGTTATTGCTTTGTATTTAAGATTTTCGTGGCTTTTAGAGATGTAGAATCACTGTAGACCCTTGTGTAAGATACTGTTTGTGAATAATAGAGTGTGCGGCCGGATGACCTTTTAACAAAAACAACGCGCGCATTACATTTTGTTTAATATAATGATCTTTTCTTTAACTAAATGTGTAGAGTTGCACAGATCAAAGTCTAGACACACTACCGAGCTGCAAGGATTGCGAACAGATGGAATTCGCCGTCTTTATTAACTCAATTCACATGTCCAGTGCCATCTTATAGCGAGTTTACCGTTCTTTTATATGAACATATAAGAAATACCATAATTCTTTGCAGTATAAGCGAAATAACTCGTACACTTTTAAATGAAATTTTATTTTCGCGCCATAACGATTCATTATACAATATATAACAGTTTTGTTCCAGACGTTAGTATTTCACTCTGTGGTGAAGAGGTATGCTCGCTAGTCTCAGATATGAAAGGCCCGGGTTCAACACCAGCTGAAAGCCGATTCGATTTTTTTTCTTTCCTTAAAACTATGCTACAGCGAATTATGAGTTTCACAGATCAAAAATAAAAATATTATGCATTTACCTTTGTCTTCTATATTTGCAATCAAATGTGTATGAAAACGCCATCTGTTTGTCTGAAAATGTACAGACCTGGGGATTATTTATTTAGTTCCAGTATATTTAATTCTGGAATTTTGCGCTGATAGACTTCTCGTTTGTTCTTGAATAAATAGCTCCCAGGTGACAATGTAGATTTGTAGATGAACTTACACTTACTTACTCTATCGAACATTTAGACACATTTGTTCAAGGTATCGCGTGTTTGCTGGAAGTCAAGTTAAGCAACGCACTAAGCAAAAAGAGCAAATGTAGAGATTTTTCCATCAGTTGATGTTATACAAACTTCTCGCTAGGACTTGAACCTAGAACTCCTACCACCGAGGTGGCCAGGTGTGTTTGCTTACACTACGAGAAGTAGCTTGTTGGCAACTGAATCGATGGAAACTTTTAATTAAATAAACATCTATTTCTATATGCATACCATCGTTTGTGATGATCAACCTTGTGATGACTTAACCCATATTTCCATTACTGCCCATAAACAAGCTCTTTTCAAACCGAGCCTGTACTATTTTCATATTT
The DNA here is from genome assembly GCA_038501625.1 of Corbicula japonica. Lineage (NCBI taxonomy): Eukaryota > Metazoa > Mollusca > Bivalvia > Venerida > Cyrenidae > Corbicula > Corbicula japonica. The sequence continues at coordinate 1,052,411 of JAZAYU010000072.1, forward strand.
GTTTTGTTCGGTGGCTTTCAAAGTTCAATTTTCATCTAATTATATAATAAGTAAACTTTTGAAACACGGATATCAGAACCACAAATAAAAAAAAAACAAAATTGCATGTATATAATCGAAATACAGTTATAAAAATATCGTAGAAGTGTCATTCCTGCCATTAGGGATTTTGCTCCAGGTGCTTGCATCACAGAAAGTTAACAAACTTTAAAAGCATTAGCTTCTTATGCTATGTGTGCTTTTGTTTGCAACATTTTAAAATGGTTTGGAGTCAATTCACCAAGTTCCTGCACCCTAGAACTTGGTTTAAACCCCGGTGAAAATATGCTTTTGCAATATGCTTTGGAGTCAATTCAACAAGTTCCTGCACCCTAGAACTTGGTTTAAAATCCAATATGATTTTGCAATATGCTCTGCAATTGACCGTTCCAAGACGACGAGGCCACGGATTCCCAACTTGTTAATTGTTTGTGATGACATTTTGAATAGATCAGCACATGGAGGTATTTCTTTCCTACCTTTCTACAGCTACTGTAAGTTAACGAAGATTATAAAACAGAGAATGGAAACCAGTCGCCATTTCAGCCAATCAGATGCTTGAGATTTGAGATTTGAGAGTGGTTTCCATTCTCAGATTTACAACCATGGGGCCTAGTCTGTCAAGTGATACACACTTATTTCAAAAATGCACATAAAGTGAACAAAACTGATAATTTTGATATTTTAACGATCCCACTCTGAACTTAGCTATTTGACAACAAAAAATGATAGTCAGCAAATTCCTATGTTACAGGATTTGTTGTATTTAAGAGCATAATACCACGTGACTGAACTAATTCTTATGTAACAGGATTTGTTATATACTTAAAGAAAGTAGAAACGCAACTTCTTTAAACAAGAAATAGATTACATGTTTAAAGAGGTTGCGTTTTTAATTTCTTCAAGTACATAAATATAGTGAAAGAAATTAAAAACGCAACTTCTTTAATCACGAAACATATTTTGTGTTTAAAGAAGTTGCGTTTCTAATTTCTTTCAGTATATTTAAGAGCATATTATCACGTGACTGAACAATTCCTATGTAACAGGATTTGTTATATTTAAGAGCATAATATCACGTGACTGAACAAATTCCTATGTAACAGGATATGTTATATTTAAGAGCATAATATCAAGTGACTGCACAATTTCCTATGTTACAGGATTTTTTTATTTAAGAGCATAATATCACGTGACTGAACAAATTCCTATGTAACAGGATTTGTTATATTTAAAAGCATAATATCATGTGACTGAACCAATTGATATGTTACAAGATTTGTTATATTTTAAGAGCATAATATCACGTGACTGTGAAGTTAACATTAATCAGGGCCAATGCAACTTAGATCGGATACCAGTCTCAAATCTCAAGCATCTGATTGGCTGAAGTGGAGACTTATCTCCATTTCAGCAAATCAGAAGCCTGAGATGAGATTTGAGTCTGGTATCCAGTTTCTGTCTTATGACCTTAGGCACAGTCACACTTGTTGGCTAGGTGGGGAGGCTGTGTTCTCTGAATATGGCAAATACGCACATTTCACCTTTTTAGGAATAAATACGCCGATTTTAATGAAATTCCGGATTACGATTTGTCAAAACTGAAATTACGGCGAACACAAAACGGTTCGATTCATAAGTAAAAAATTAAAATAGGTAATTGTGCAGTTCATTATAATCAATTAACATCAGTTAAATTCTGCTCCTAGGATCAATATTTCAGGTATTTCTATCATTCTAGTGAAGCCTGGTAGCGGGAAGTTAGAAAACTAGCATCATGTGGCAGCCTGGTAGCGTGAAGTTTGCAGAATTGCAGTGTGAAATTACCAGCCTAGCAGCATGAAGTTAGCAGCCTGGTAGTGGTAAGTTAGAAATCTGACCGTGTGAAAATAACGGCCTGGCATCATGAAGTTAGCAGCCTGGTAGCATAAAGTTGGCAGCAAGGTAGCGTAAAGTCATCAGACTGGCAGCGTGAAGTTAACAGCTGTCAGCGTGAAGTAAGTAGCCGGGCAGTGTAAAGTAAGCAGCCTGGCATCGTGAAGATAGAAGCCTGGCAGCATAAAGTTAGCAACCTAGCAGCCATTCATATTTTCATTTTTATTTTTCAGAAAATGCAAAAATTGAAATTTGAAAATCAGTCTGAGGTTATTTTGGCATTAAAAAAAAATCTTCCTAAATGTCAAATGTCTTTTAAATAAATGACTTGTAATAACACCAGCTTTGAGACTGCTCACATCACGCTGCAAAGCTGCTAACTTTTCGCTGCCGGGCTGCTCACTTCATTTTACCAGGCTGCTATTATGCCAACTTCGCGAACACAGTATAATATGTATATGAAGTTACAAACTGTTGGTTCTAGATGTATAATGTTTCCTGACGAAACGTTTCATATCTGAAACTTTAAAATCTCCTCTTTGAAAAGAAAAGGTCGCCGATTTGTCGGAGAAACAGCGCACTCGATCTCAAGCTATTTTTCTTTTGTTCGGAGCGTTCTGATTAGTAGAACACTTGACTTAATCCGGAAAATACTTTGCACACAAATCGTTCGACCAATCAGAACGCTCCTAACAAAAGCGTCGGGGATTTCCGGAAGTCGCACTGAGGAGAAGAATCAATGAAAACAAGAAATATCTTTAAAAAAGATAAACGGCGTTGATGGAAAAGATTTATATATACATGTATATAAGAAAGAAAGAAATACAGAGAGGCAAAGCAGACACAGTTTAGTTATTTTATTTTATTTGTTACAGCTGTCGACGAACCATCCCTGCCTTCTTAGTATGACTTAGAGATTAAACGACCGAATCATGACAACTCATAAATTTATTGAAAGTGTCTTGTTGCAACAATTTCATACAGTGATAACAAGTCGATTAAAGATACTGAAGCAAAATATTCAGTTTCAATAAAATACCTCGTGTAGAGTGAGAATTCAAGATGAATAAATGTCCTTGAATTTTAATAAATATAAATAATAACAGCCTGTTACAAGAGCGAAATCTACCAACTTTTACGTATATTAACTTTTAAAAAAGTGTCCGTCCTGAGTATTGAACCCGGGGCCTCCGCTTGAGAGGCGAGAGTGTTAGCCACTACACTACAATAAACTTGTATTTCGTACTTGAAATTAACAATCAGTATCAAAGGAACTAGAAAGGAACCAGTAAGAACTAGGAATATCTACACTTCTCTTTCGTTTTACACTGTGTATTGTATGCAAGTGTTTACCTGACACCAAAGAATATTCCATATAATATTGTATTTAAGCCATCAATATTGACTTAACTGGTTACTTAAATCGTAAATATGTTTTTCCTCCAATACAACACCCACTAACAACCAATCAAATTAATCTATTTGATTTTTCCGCTGCATAATAATAAAAATCCCACTAGATACCTCTCCACCCTGCTAGATGCCTCTCTGGTGTAAATAGCTACCAATCGAAATAGTTTATTTCATTTTCCCTCTGCATAATAAGAGAATACGAGTATTATTTACCACATTTCATTGGTCGAAAAACTAGGTCAAAAGTGAGCTTAGACAGCTAACGCCGAAAAATAACGCGCATTTCGGAGGCCGTTTTCTGTTGAATATTACGCGCTTTTCGAGACTTTTTGACATTTACTGTTAGATCAGACACTGTTGCGTTGAACCAAACAAAAGAAATGTTGGTTTGATTGTTTGTTGTTTTTAATAATTTATTCATGTGAAAAATTTGTAGGCATGTTAATGTTCATTTCAGGAGCGGAGTTATGAAACAGTCAATGTACGAGTGGGAATAAAAAGCACATAACCAAGTAATTAACTCATGAAGCATGATTTAATATAAACTATTAAGCATAATTTAATATAAACCAGAGAGCACGATGTCTCATCTCAGGGCAATACAACAGTTCTAAGGATTTGTCTGATGTGTGGGACCGCATATCACAACAACAATCTGTCCGACGAATCTTCTTGCGGGACTAAAAACGAAATACATGGGGCCAACTTGATTTGCCAAGACGGCTTACGCCGGCGTACGCCGATTCCTAAACGGGCACCGGCAAACCACTTTATTTGTTCGGAGATTTAGCCGGGTACACTAACCGGCGCACGCCGAATACGCCGGTTACGTTTGAGCGGCGAGCGTGTAACACCACAGCCGTGCGAGCCGATAGGTGAACGGTTAACGCCGGTTCGTAAGCCGTCTTTGCAAATCAAGTTGGCCCATGTCAGCGTACGCATGTAGCTAATGGTGTGAAGAGATCCGAGCAGAATAACGGATTTTCATAGTCGAACATGAGGTATTCAGTCGTTAATCTGAAATACAAAAATAATACGCAAACCTAAGCATATCATAACAACAAAAACTAATTACAACTAAGTTAAGTCTTCCAAATGGGAAGTCAGTTATTTATAAATAAATTTCACTCTATATTTTCGAATTTTCAAACTCTTCTTCAAGAAAAATACAGAACAATACGCTTTCAACATGTATGCAACTTAAAAAACATAATTTCTGTATTTTTCTTGAAGAGTTCGAAAATACGAAAATAAGGAGTGAAATTTATTTATAAATTTATAAAAAATAATTACATTTCATGAATTTACCTGTATGTACCAATGTCTGGCTTGATTTGTAGAAGTGAAAATAAAATAAATTTGAAACATTGCCAGATGGATGCTGACAAAAATTCTAAGCACTTTTGACTTACAACGTTTTTGTCCAGCCTCATTCAGACTTAGATGCCATAATTCAAGAAGGATCAATGGAGTCATTTAATTTCGAATTGCTTAAAAAGATTCCATGGAGTGATTGAATTTCTGAATACTTAAAAACATTTCATGGAGTCATTTAATTTCTGAATGGTTGAAAACATCCCATGGAGTCATTTAATTTCTGAATGGTTGAAAACATCCCATCGAGTCATTTAATTTCTGAACGCTTAAAAGCATTCCATGGAGTCATTTAATTTCTGAATGCTTAAAAACATTCCATGGAGTCATTTAATTTCTGAATGCTTAAAAACATTCCATGGAGTCATTTAATTTCTGAATGCTTAAAAACATTCCATGAAGTCATTTAATTTCTGAATGCTAAAAACATTCCATGGAGTCATTTAATTTCTGAATGCTTAAAACATTCCATGGAGTCATTTAATTTCTGAATGCTTAAAAACATTCCATGGAGTCATTTAATTTCTGAATGCTTAAAAACATTCCATGAAGTCATTTAATTTCTGAATGCTGAAAAACATTCCATGGAGTCATTTAATTTCTGAACGCTTAAAAACATTCCATGGAGTCATTTAATTTCTGAACGCTTAAAAACATTCCATGGAGTCATTTAATTTCTGAACGCTTAAAAACATTCCATGAAGTCATTTAATTTCTGAATGCTTAAAAACATTCCTTGGAGTCATTTAATTTCTGAATGCTTAAAAACATTCCATGGAGACATTTAATTTCTGAATGCTTAAAACCATTCCATGGAGTCATTTAATTTCTGAATGCTTAAAAACATTCCATGAAGTCATTTAATTTCTGAATGCTTAAAAACATTCCTTGGAGTCATTTAATTTCTGAATGCCGCACCTGAATTCATGAACAGTTGATGGAGAGATACTACTATTGATACAATTTGTAATTTTGTTGTGTCTGATATTGCTGAGAACATGATAAACTGAGAAAATTACTACATAAAGGAAGCGGATTTATAGTGTCTCACAAGCACATAAGATTATCATTTGCCTATTTAAGGTAATGCGCACCTCGCGATGGCTTTGCAATAGACAAAAAAATAAAAATCTCCCAAACAGCACAATGCACTTCCATCAAACTTTGCACAAATAAATGCCATAAGTGTATGATTATTTTGCATACATCAAGAAAAGTTAGAACAGTAGAGAAAAATAGTTAGACCTAACAAATCCCTAAAATTCTATTTGCACTTTATCACAAAAAGGAAGCAACACAAAACATCAATTCGAATGTCAACATGCGTGAAATGATACTGACAACAATATCTAATGTCCTTGAAAAGAACTTTCAATTGTAAAGAGAGAAAACAACATTTTTATTTTTATGTCATCCATTTTCGCGACCAGGAAATTGAAGGTCAAACGCACTTTTACAAATAAATCACATTGTAAACATTTTAGACCAAAGGACCTTAGGTATGGTTTTCAGTAACTGATTACTCATAAAGACATTTAAATTGATGTTTAGCGTTGCTTCGTTTTTGCGATAAATTGCAAATAGAATTTTAGGGTTTTTTGGGGGGATCTAAATATGTTTCTTTACTGTTCAAACTTTTCTTAGCGTATTTAAATTAAACATATATTAATAACATTGGTTTATGAAACGTTTGGTGGAACTGCATTGTGCCGTTCCAGAGATTTTTATATTTTTCTCTTTTTTTGTCTATGACAAATCAATGGCGAAAGGCGTAGTACCTTAAATAAAGAGAACAGCTTATACGAAGTTTACCTCAATTCTGACAGTTCTGTTGGTGCCATCAAATCTTTCTAGGGTTAGAATCCAGGTCTAGCACACTGCTGCCTGTAGTGTGAAGAAGATGTCATCACTTTTGTTTAAGTAAAAATGCATGCTAATGTACAAAAGTCTTGTACGGTAGGAAATTTGAAACTTTTTGCATTGAATGCACATAAATGTCTTCTTTCTATCGATACAAAATTTATGCCGATAGTAATGTGTTGAAAATTGGCATTGTTGGTGTTTACGCGGTTACAAAGATGTTATAAAAAACATACCGGACAAGACTTTGTCCATAAGTATGCTTTTGCTAAGTATATTTAAATTTGAAACTTGCTAAAAAAATCAGGGTAAAATGTCTCGGGGTAAAACAACCTTTATACATAACACTATGGTATGTGAGTTAGTCTTAAAATTTAAATATTATTGACTTACAATGTTATTTAATAGATAATAAACTTGTTATTGTCCAACAATATTGACCTGGCACTTCATTAATTTTCGTAAAAGTCATTGCATAAACACGGGTATCAGCGAAAACACCGATATATTATTCAATTTACACTTCAGTGATGTGTTAGTATTGGAATAGATACCGGACTACAGCGATCGTAACATTTACGAAAATTAACGAATAGGGGGTCAAATGCAAGAGTGCCAGGTCAATATTGTTGGACAATACAACTGGTATACTTTGTGTTATATATTAAAAGTGAGAAGAACTAGAATAGCTAACCTAACAACCGCCGCTGCTTTTTGTAGCTGCCTTATTTCTCCTATTATTTCTTGATTCTGCAATTATATAGATATAGTTCAGAAGGAATAAATATCTATGTTCAGTTTACCTTATTCTGTGCAAAAATAGTTGATAAAAAGTTTTAAATAAAAATGTCAAAAGGCATTCGAAGCAAGCACATATACAAAATTAAATACAAACTGCTAACAAGTAACAAAGTCCTGCTGAAAACGATATTTTGTTGATTTTAATGTTTCAGCACCAAGAAGTACTATTAAGAAGTAATTATTGTCATCTGAAGTATAGTAAAACCATTACCTGATATTTTATAGCTGGTACAGTGCCTACAAGCTTTGCAAGCAACTGTTCATAGAATGCGATCTTCTGCTTTAGTTGCACTACCTTTACAAAACAAAACAAAACAAAACAAAACGTCTTAGAGGTGATACCTGTACAAATTAGTATTAATTTTAGTATTTACTATGAACAATATTTTAATCAGTTTGAGGGAAAAAATCTAGATCGATTATTATTTATAAATATTACAGTTACATACATGTACATTTAAACGATGTAGCTTTGCGGATAGGGATCAATACTTTTAATTCTCTTTTAACTATTCTAGACAGTTTGACTATCTACACACATTACAAATTATAGCAAAAATATATTAATTGACCATTGAAGAAGACATCCGCAGTCTCTTTATGATACCGACTTCATGGAATGGTGATTTAATAATTATTAATGGTCTACATGTAGTATGTTTCTGTTATTGACATAGATAAAATAATCACGACATATGATAAATTCAGCCGTGCTTAAAAGTCTTTGTACTACATGTTTATACAGAAAACAGATGCGACGAAAACATTTTTGTTAATATTTAACTTCTTTTCTCAGCCATTGCCAGATTATTTTACAAGAAATGCTATTCATGGTTCTTCTTGGTTAGCTGTTTTCCAGTGAACGATATGATTTATAAATAATTAAAGAAACAAAAATGAAACAAAAACATGATTCTAACCTCCAAACCACCACCGTAGCCGCCGAATCCGCCGCCAAAACCGCCACCCAAACCCCCCTTCTTATAGTAAGCCTGGGCAACGGCTACACAGAGGACTGCAAACGCTATTGTTTTTAACATCATTCTGTAAAAAAACACTTATCAACTGCATCACGCCCGAATTCAAATCTTTCCAATATGTAATGAACTGAATGTTAAAAAGCTGCTGTTATAAAATAATTGTTCTTAAAAATGTGAGCTTGGTAATTTGACATACCACAAACAGACATAACATTTTAAAGTCATTATTAAAGCTTTGTTGTTATCAAGCTTATATCAACCTTATACCTATTACGAAACACGTCAAGTTTTGTTATATTGTGTTTCCATTCATGCAAAGTTGTTGTTTTTTTCTAAGGAAGGCGAAACACTTAATTACCTGCTGCTTTTTTTATTCATGCAATGTTGTTCTTTCGTTTCTAAATAATCAGAAAGAACGCACCATGCAATTAATAAAAGGTAAATCCAAAACTACGTTTAACAATTATTGCATATTTACAAATTGGGGATGTGTTTTAACTAGTACAGCACCAAGTTAATCCACTAATTAAAAATATTTCAATGTAAGAAATACGGAGCTTCATTTTCATTTTTTTTTAACTAATGCCTAAAATATTCGTGTTTACGTGGCTGTTCTTACTATAACAAGCAAAGCCCCTGTATGTTCGTTGAAAAAAGTGAGCTGCTTTGGTAGATTAATTCTATTCCACGTATGATATTGACTATATTATAGGCAAGAGCGTAAACCCATATAAGATAAAAAAAGGTTTGTGGCACATGTCAATTAAAATGGACAGGTGCTCGATCACATAGCTGAAACCAGGTCCCAAGGTTATAAAGCTTTGTTTGGATGCCTTAGATTTGAGACTGGTTTCCATGCTCAGTTTTATAACCTTGGGCACTGGGCTGAAGGTTGTAAAACTGAGATTAGAAACCAGTCTCAAATCTCAAGCATCTGATTGGCTGAAATGGCGACCAGTCGCCATTTCAGCCAATCACATGCTTGAGATTTGAGACTGGTTTCCATGCTCAGTTTTATAACCTTGGGCACAGAGCCCGAATGCATGAATAAATGACTGATCCAGCACCTAAGTTACTTTCAAGAGTCTGATAGTCTTAACACGTATTACTATCGTGCAACCGAAGAGGTAAAAAAAGATTGATAACCAAACATGCATATTGCTAAATATACTGACTGCCAATGAAAACGCAACTTTTTATTTTTTTAATGTTTTATGTGTGTAAAAGTTTAATTAACTGGCAAAGGTATATATGTTTTAAAATAAACAAGAAATATCTTTAAAAAAAGATAAACGGCGTTGATGGAAAAGATTTATATATACAATGTATATAAGAAAGAAAGAAATACAGAGAGGCAAAGCAGACACAGTTTAGTTATTTTATTTTATTTGTTATAGCTGTCGACGAACCCTCCCTGCCTTCTTAATATGACTTAGAGATTAAACGACCGAATCATGACAACTCATAAATTTATTGAAAGTGTCTTTCAAAAAAAATGTTGAAGCTGTTGCAACAATTTCATACAGTGATAACAAGTCGATTAAAGATACTGAAGCAAAATATTCAGTTTCAATAAAATACCTCGTGTAGAGTGAGAATTCAAGATGAATAAATGTCCTTGAAATTTAATAAATATAAATAATAACAGCCTGTTACAAGAGCAAAATCTACCAACTTTTAAGTATATTAACTTTAAAAAAAGTGTCCGTCCTGAGTATTGAACCCGGGGCCTCCGCTTGAGAGGCGAGAGTGTTAGCCACTACACTAAAGTAAGCTTGTATATCGTACTTGAAATTAACAATCAGTATCAAAGGAACTAGAAAGGAACCAGTAAGAACTAGGAATATCTACACTTCTCTTTCGTTTTACACTGTGTATTGTATGCAAGTGTTTACCTGACTCCCAAGAATATTCCATATAATATTGTATTTAAGCCATCAATATTGACTTAACTGGTTACTTAAATCGTATATATATTTTTCCTCCAATACAACAGCCACTAACAACCAATCGAATTAATCTATTTGATTTTTCCGCTGCATAATAATAAAAATCCCACTAGATACCTCTCCACCCTGCTAGATGCCTCTCTGGTGTAAATAGCTACTAATCGAAATAGTTTATTTCATTTTCCCTCTGCATAATAAGAGAATACGAGTATTATTTACAACATTTCATTGGTCGAAAAACTAGGTCAAAAGTGACCTTAGACAGCTAACGCCGAAAAACGTGTCGTTGGGCCAAGCGAGTAATTGTCGACGGTGAACAATGCATCCAACGAGCGATATCACGTCGAGACATGCCTCCTTGGATCATACCCAAAACCTCATGTCGCTGGTTGCCTGAAAGCTTTGGCATTACCAACGTTTACAGAGTTAGGTTAAAAAATGGACTTCTTTTGAGGTTGTTCATGCATGTCTCAATGCCAAAAGGAAAATTTTGTGCGTTTGTACGGGGTTACTGTAGGAGAGAATGTTTAAAAAATAAGTGGGCCATTAATGTATCGATTGGTTACTTATTGATCTTAAAACACATCTACATTTACCTAATTATCAAAATATTACACTCATCAAAAATATTCCAAAAAATAAAGTGTTGCGTTATCATTGGCGCTCAGTATAATATCATGATAATCATCACGTTTTTCGAAAGAATTATAAAAAGACTTACCTCGACCGGGGGGGGGGGGCTCAAAATCCAGATCCAGCGATATAACCGAGAATGTTGCCCGTATATATACCAAACTCATAGTCGACTAGTGAAGGGTCGTAACGCTGATGTGACAATCGCGATGCCCAGTCAGCGATAAAAATGTCAAAACAAAATACAAACGTCAATCACGCATAATTTACAATACTAAAATGAATAAAGGGCAAGCTATAACTTTTTTTCAATAGTCTAATTTCTCTAGGTACAATAAAGAAACTGTGTTAGGACATGTTAGAATTTCAAATTTAAACAAGAGGGCCATGATGGCCCTGTATCGCTCACCTGAGTACAAAAGTACTTTCAGCTTTACCCCAGGGCCAACATTTAAATAATGCTGGTAAAGGGTCTCTTTACTATACTCAACACGAAATATCTAAGGTCTAGTCGCATTAGTTTCAAAGAAAAATGATAATTTATGTTTTCCTATATAAATCAATGCAAACTAAGAGAACCCTGGGGCGTGGCCAATTTTGGCCCAGGGGACATAATTTAAACAAACTTGGAAGATATCCACTAGACAATGCTAAATACTATATATCTAAGCTGAAGGCATTGAGGTTTCCAGTAAGAAGAATTTTAAAAATTGTCCTTTTTACATATTACGGACCCCCGCGGCGGAGCCAATATTGACCCCAGGGCTAACATTTAAACAATGTTGGTAAAGGGTCTCTTCACAATACTCAACACCAAATATCTAAGGTCTAGTCCTATTAGTTTCGGAGAAAAATGATTTTTCATGTTTTTCCTACATAACTATAATGTAAACCAAGAGAACCTTAGGGCGTGGCAGATTTCGGCCCAGGGGACATAATTTGAACAATCATTGTAGAGTTCCACTAGAGGGTGCTAAATGCCAAATATCTAAGCTCTAGGCCTTGTGGTTTCAGACAAGAAGATTTTTAAAGTTTTTCCTACATAAGTCTATGTAAAATGAAGTGACCCCTGGGGCGGGGCCAATTTTGACCCCAGGAAAATAATTTGAACAATCTTTGTAGAGTTCCACTAGAGGGTGCTAAATGCCAAATATCTAAGCTCTAGGCCTTGTGGTTTCAGACAAGAAGAATTTTAAAGTTTTTCCTATATAAGTCTTTGTTAAATGAAGTGACCCCTGGGGCGGGGCCAATTTTGACCCCAGGGAAATAATTTGAACAATCTTTGTAGAGTTCCACTAGAGGGTGCTAAATGCCAAATATCTTAGCTCTATGCCTTGTGGTTTCAGACAAGAAGATTTTTAAAGTTTTTCCTATATAAGTCTATGCAAAATGAAGTGACCCCTGGGGCGGGGCCAATTTTGACCCCAGGGAAATTATTTGAACAATCTTTGTAGAGTTCCACTAGAGGATGCTAAATGCCAAATATCTAAGCTATAGGCCTTGTGGTTTCAGACAAGAAGATTTTTAAAGTTTTTCCTATACAAGTCTATATAAAATGAAGTGACCCCTGGGGCGGGGCCAATTTTGACCCCAGGGAAATAATTTGAACAATCTTTGTAGAGTTCCACTAGAGAGTGCTAAATGCCAAATATCTAAGCTCTAGGACTTGTGGTTTCAGACAAGAAGATTTTTAAAGTTTTTCCTATATAAGTCCATGTAAAATGAAGTGACCCCTGGGGCGTGGCCAATTTTGACCCCAGGAAAATAATTTGAACAATCTTTGTAGATTTCCACTAGAGGATGCTATATGCCAAATATCTAAGCTCTAGGCCTGATGGTTTCAGACAAGAAGATTTTTAAAGTTTTTCCTATAAGTCTATGCAAAATGAAGTGACCCCTGGGGCGGGGCCAATTTTGACCCCAGGGAAATTATTTGAACAATCTTTGTAGAGTTCCACTAGAGGGTGCTAAATGCCAAATATCTAAGCTCTAGGCCTTGTGGTTTCAGACAAGAAGATTTTTAAAGTTTTTCCTACAAGTCTATGTAAAATGAAGTGACCCCTGGGACGGGGCCGATTTTGACCCCAGGGAAATAATTTGAACAATCTTTGTAGAGCTCCACTAGAGGATGCTAAATGCCAAATATCTAAGCTCTAGGCCTTGTGGTTTCAGACAAGAAGATTTTTAAAGTTTTTCCTTTCGGTTGCCATGGCAACCAGAGTTCTGCATGGAATTGATTTCTTTGAACAACTTTGGAAGAGCTTCATGCAAGGAACATCCGTGGCAAGTTTCATCAAAATTGGCCAAGCCGTTTCAGAGAAGAAGTCAATTGAAGCAATTGTTGACGACGGACGACGGACGACGCACGACGCACGACAGACATCAGGCGGTCACAAAAGCTCACCCTGTCACTTTGTGACAGGTGAGCTAAAAATAAACCCGACTTACCAGAACTTAAGGTAAGGACTGTTCCGATTTAGTCCTATCTTGGGTTAATATTATCGGTCGCATAGTTTTCTTAGATAATTGCACCGAGACATAGTCTGGTTTCCAATCTTACAAGTGGAAACATAAATTTTACATTTACAGTGCCATTTACAGCCTTCTGTTCCGGTTATTTTTTTTCAATTCGTACTCGAACATTTAAATTTCAGAATATACACAATTGGTTAAAATGATATATGTTGCGTTCCACTACTTAGGGCCCGAGATCATAAAACTAAAGCTGGAGACCAGTCTTATATCTCAAGCATCTGATTGGCTGAAATTGCGACCAGTCACCATTTCAGCCAATCAGGTGCTTGAGATTTGGGACTGGTTTCCGATTTTAGTTTTATGTTTTAGGGCCAATCTTTTGATTTGTATACTTGCAGAACCACGACATGCTTTGTGGAATGCATGAATTAACTATAAATTACATCTTTCATTAAAATTTTAGATGGGGCCTCAAACCAGCTTGATATAATAATAAATAATAATAATGACTTTATTTTACAAGGGTGACTTATTTGACAAGGTCAATTTTCAATAAGGCCCGCAAAGTATGTACATAGACATTTGACAAAGATGAACAGTATAATATGGTAACAAATAAAAATTAAAAAGTAACACAACTACAAAGCTACAAAACTAGTTGCAATGGAACTATATTTTATGATAAGGCGAAGGTTATGTATTTCGCTTTGAATTGTTAAATTGTGTTAGAACTTTTTACACATTCTGGAAGAGAATTCCAGATGCATGTTCCTGTATTAATAAATGTTTTGCGAAAGAGTTCACTATTTGTTTTAGGTGGATAAAGCTGGGGATTCGAAACTGACCGTAAGTTTTTTGAATGTATGTTGGATGTGAATAGGAACTGGTTTTTCAAGTAAACTGGAGCTTGGTTATCGAAAACTTTGAACATGAGTATGGCCTTTGGATAATTTACGCGTTCAGGAAAAGTCAACCAATTTAACTGCAAGAAAAGATCCGCAGAAGGAGAAGCAAAGTCTTTATGAAGAATTATCCTGGCTGCCCGCTTTTGAAATTTTACTAATCTATCCTCAAGACTATGCGTACAATTTCCCAAATTATATAAATTATATACCTGAGCAACCTGTCAATCATCGAGAGACTGTCATATTGTCTATAAAACTAACACTTGATGTGTAATTACCCACAGGTGTATAATTACAATTACGCTTGTATGGACAGGTGTTGAATTTACACTTAAGATAACGCAAAGAGACATTTGTCTTAAATAATTGTTTAGTGCTTGATTACAGTTGAAACATTCATGAACTCGTTATGTTTGGTTTTCGGAGAGAACTATTATTTCATACTGTTAATAAAAGTGCATGTAAGGTTCTCTTTTATATATTGTTTGTGGTGTAGTTTTATGAAATAGATTCTGTGCTTGAAATATGTCGTCTTTTTCCGTAACTCTTTGGTTATGGGAGGGAGTTGTGCTGTTTGCACGTGGCCTGACCTGATATGCATGCGAATACTTCCTTTACAATCAGCCACGCGATATTCAACTTCCTCCTGATCCATTTCATTTGCACCATTGAAAATATATTATTTTGTTGACAAGCAATATTTTATATGTGTTAAATTTGTGGAACGGTGCATAAACTTAATACATAAAAAATTACCAATTCAGTCATTATTAAAAAGCGGCAGAATTGTGTCTCAATTTCTACATACACCGAAAAACAAAAAGGTACATCTTTAAATTCACTGAATCGATGCAATTGCTAGGTTCGTTGTTTATAGAAACCATTTACCTTGTTATACAGGATACAGGATATAAGTCATAAAACATTTATTATTGATCTGTTATAACATTGGTTTTTACGACGCGTCATTTTTGGGAAGGGGTACAATAAAATCAATGATCCATTATTTCGATCAGTTAATAAAATCCCAAATTCGTTCTAATTGTGCATATACTTAAGAGAAATTTTTCATTAGTTCTAACTTTAATTCCAATTGGCTACATCATTACGTGCTTTTGTTTCAAATGTGTTTATAGAAATAAGCCCTAAACGATTTCAATTTTCCGATTGCATTTTACGATATAAATATTTGGATAAAATTTACATTTTAACTTCTAAATTTTAAATAGAAAGCATTAAACTTTTACAAATAATTAAGCAACATTAATTAAAATTATCTTATTATATATGTGGTTTTTGTTTTAGATAGGCTTGTATACTGATGAGACTATATAATGACGATTTTAATTTCTTTATGCATAAGCTTATACATGTAATTGACAATTTTAGTGACTCAATATGATATATTATTATATAATACATAACATGCCACTTATGTCTTACCTGTTGGTTTACCTGTGGTTCATAGTATTTAGTAACAATTATCATAATTTTAGACTTTCGTCTGGACTAATAATATTAATCGGATTTTAATTTACAACGGCATCGAAAAGACCTATGAAGCAGCCTTATTTTTAAATTTCATTGATAATTTTTTTCGTACTTGTTTCTGCCTATGAAGTTTGTAAATAAATTGGACGGATTCGTCAAAATTTAGTGTTAATACTTAATTCAAAGTAATAACTATCAAAACAATACGCCAAAATTCTACAAATCAAACAAGTAAAGGCTCAATACTGTTTTCTGCACTTGACAATCTTCCGTCAATGATCGCAATCATTCGCAAATCTACGGAGACTTAAAATTTAAGGTTAAAAATTTAGCACTCATTGTAGAAAAAGCTAAAAAGGAAAAAAATGTTGTAAATTTATTTTGATGACAATTAGTTGAAACAAAAGCTAAATAAATTGTTCAAATGATAAAACCTGGTTATATTAACTATATCTTCTAATATACAAAAATAAGCGACAAGTGCCACTTTCTTAACAATTTTTATGTAAGTTATAGGGAAAATAGGACCAAAAAGGACCAAATTTCATTGAGATAATTTAAAATAAAAATAACCTTCTTAATCGGGAGAAGTTTTTCTTTGATTTGTACTATGGGTATTTTCGAATGTTTAAAAAATAAATTTGTAGTAAAGAAAAAGCTTAATTGTTCCTTCATAATTGAGAAATCATTATCGGTTTTTGCTGTTTGCTGACCTGTCGATTCTCAAAGTTGGATATGTAAAAAAATAACCAAAATATCAATTATTATATATTTAAAAACATAATTATTAAAGTCTTACAATGTTATCTTGATACATACTTAAGGGAAGTTTTCACTGACGTCATACAAACATTACTCTTTACTTCCTGTATGTGTGTTATGATAAGAAAAGGTAAACTTGTTGTGGCAATATCAACTGAAGAAGGTCGATGGCCGAAACGTTTTGAAATAAAAGAGATTAAATAGATCTGTAAATAAAATGTCAAAAATATAACTGAAAACATGTTTTGCATGACGCTGCTCAAGTATACCCATGGTTCCTGGTCCCCCTTCATACTTGCATAAACATACACAACTAGAAATAGAAAATAATTCGGTTTAACGATACGAAAGACGTATATTCAGATTAAATCAGATTTTTTTCCACCGTGTTACATTTTTGTAGACAAAATATCGAATATAGCTTAAATATATAAAAAAGGTGGAAAAGAGTTTCCAGATTTTTAAATAGGTTTGCCCGAGGGTCAGCAGAAAGCAGCAACAGCAATGTTAAGGTTATGGGATTATAGGAGTTGCGTTAGGTTGTATCAGGGGTCATGGGGTTGCCGGGCTATAGGAGCTCAATCAAGATTATGCAGTGCTGTGAACGTATTAGGTTACAGAATTTATGCAAACGTGCGATATGAGAAAGTATGCCTGTTCTAAACAACACTAAAAGATGACACTTGAACCAGAAGGTAAGAGCTGTTGTTTTAAAATACTCTGAACATTTTCAAATCTGGGTCCAAGATCATAAAACAAAAACTTGAGACCAGTCTCAAGTCACAAGCATGTGATTGGTTGAAATAGCGACTTGTCGCTATTTCAGCTAATCAGATGCTTGAGTCTCCAATTTCAGTTTTTGATCTATGGCATTGGAATCAAAACGTTATAAATTTAGTTTTAGTCAGGAGTTTTGTCATTTAACAAGCCTATTATTAGAATCGGTACGATTACCGCTCTTGGTTTGAGGAAATAAAAACAAGTAACAAGAAAGCGACGAAAAACGCATTTGATAAATTCTGTAAACTTATATGTTCAGTGTATATTAGTGCGGAGTATGTTAGTATTTGTGGAAAAACTGCTGCTGCTGCTTCCTACAGAATTTCTAGCATTCCTAACTACTTTTTGTTCGTGGAATAGTGGCAAGTTAAAAAAAAAACGTACTACCCTTCTTTAGTCGACGTAATAAAATTTTAATATTATTAAAGAGGAACCTGGATTTTATTTTATTTTATAAAAAAAGATATTTTATCCGAATATCGAACATTTTGCTAAATAGTTTGTTTTGAATATGTTTGGGTTTTTAAAATAAAATTTCTACTGTTAAACTTAAAATGAATATCCAGTCGATTAATACGTTTGTTTTTGCAAGTAGGAAGTATTATCCGCTTATAGCGGGGGTCTCGGTGGCTACCAGTCACCTCATTGTCGCCAGGTTCTGGGCCTTTAATTTCATTTAAAAAGAACCTGGCTTTTTTTACTAAAATTGATAATTCATCCAAATATCGAACTTTTTAAAAATTGTTTTTATTAAAAGATTGTAAAATCTCATATTAGCACAGAATGAATAAGAAACAAGTCAGCAGTGTGACAGGTTGCTTGTTCGTGACAGGAACATTATTTGAAAAAGAATTTTTGGGAAAGTAAGCTTAAAAGAAACCAATAATGATAATAATAATAATAATAATAATAATAATAATAATAATAATAATAATATTTAAAATTCTTTACCATAGCTCCGCTACCTTATTTTCACCAAAGATTTATCATTAATGTACTTGAAAATAGAACACACATGCCACAACAATAAAAACGACTTTGTAATTTTGAATTATAATTTTTGAAATCCTTTATCAAAACTGCGCTAAAAAGGCTTCCGCCCACTCCACAATCATCTTTACCAGACCTCCAACCACACTCGGATCACGCTTCGGTGATTCTACGTGTATATCCGAAGTTTTCGGAGATCGCCGTGTTGATACGGTTGCTCCGACCATCGAATATTCACCAAATCCGCAAAATCTTCTCTTAATCTCCTGCGCAAGATCTCCAACTCCAAAACAATCATTTTATACACATGTTAATAGATTACACATGTAACAACAAAAAAACATGGTAATTTTCAACAATCTTTACACAACGTTTCTCTTTTTCCTTAATTATTTGTGGTGTCTTATTTGAAATTGAGTCAACTCCGGACCCATGCTCTCTTCCTTTCTACTTTTTGGATACGTGTGGAGTCAGAGTTTTTTTGGGTGTGGTCATTCCTGAAATACATATTTCACTTATTTTTATCAAACCGTCGCTACAGAATCTTCGCCAATTCAACCGCATTTTTATATATTTATAAATGGTTTAAAAATGTAACGAAAATAAAAAATACTTACTATTTTTGAATTTTTAAATTCCTAAATTGTTAACCACATTTTCGAATTTATAAATTTCTATATTGTTAACCGAATTTTTGAATTTTTAAATTTCTGAATTGTTTACCACATTTTTGAATTTTAAAATTTTTAAATTGTTTACCACATTTTTGAATTTTTAAATTTCTAAATTGTTAACCAAAACTTCGCTACAATCTTTGACAACATAACGATGATCTTCATCAACTATCCGCCACCGCATCTTCGCAAGTATCTTCACCATACCTTCACCACCGCACCTCCGCAAGTATCTTCACCATACATTCACCACCGCACCTTCGCAAGTATTTTCGCCATACCTTCACCCCCGCAAGTATCTTCGCCATACCTTCACCCCCGCAAGTATCTTTGCCATACATTCACCACCGCAACTCCGCAAGTATCTTCGCCATAGCTTCACCACCGCACCCCCGCAAGTATCTTCGCCATACCTTCACTACCGTAACTCCGCAAGTATCTTAACCATACCTTCACCACCTAAACTCCGCAGGTATCTTCACCATACCTTTACCACCGCAACTCCGCACGTATCTTCGCCATACCTTCACCACCTGAACTCCGCAAGTATCTTTACCATACCTTCACCACCGCACCTCTGCACGTATCTTCGCCATACCTTCACTACCTGAACTCAGCAAGTATCTTTAGCATACCTTTACTACCGCAACTCTGCGAGTATCTTCACCATACCTTCACCATCGCAACTCCGAAAGTATCTTTACCATACCTTTACCACCGCAACTCCGCAAGTATCTTCACCATACCTTCACCACCGCACCTCCGCAAGTATCTTCACCATACATTCACCACCGCACCTCCGCAAGTATTTTCGCCATACCTTCACCCCCGCAAGTATCTTCGCCATACCTTCAACCCCGCAAGTATCTTCGCCATACATTCACAACCGCAACTCCGCAAGTATCTTCGCCATAGCTTCACCCCCGCACCCCCGCAAGTATCTTCGCCATACCTTCACCACCTCAACTCCGCAAGTATCTTTGCCATACCTTCACTACCGCAACTTCGCGAGTATCTTAACCATACCTTCACCACCTAAACTCCGTGAGTATCTTCACCATACCTTTACCACCGCAACTCGCACGTATCTTCGCCATACCTTCGCCACCTGAACTCCGCAAGTATCTTTACCATACCTTTACCATCGCACCTCCGCACCTATCTTCGCCATACCTTCACTACCTGAACTTCGCAAGTATCTTTACCATACCTTCACCACCGCACCTCCGCACGTATCTTCGCCATACCTTCACAACCTGAACTCCGCAAGTATCTTTATCATACCTTTACCACCGCAACTCTGCGAGTATCTTCACCATACCTTCACCACCGCAACTCCGCAAGTATCTTTAACATACCTTTACCACCACAACTCCGCGAGTATCTTCACCATACATTCACCACCGCAACTCCGCAAGTATCTTCACCATATCTTCACCGTCTCTACTCTACAAGTATCTTATCAATACCTTCATCACCGCACCTCCGCCAATATCTTCACCATACTTCACCACCGCACCTCCGCAAGTATCTCCACCATACCTTCACCACCGCAAATTCGCAAGTATCTTCACCATGCCTTCACTTCCGCAACTTCGCAAGTATCTTTTCCATACCTTCACCGCCGCAGCTTCGTAAGTATCTTTACCATACCTTCACCGCCGCAGCTCCTCAAGTATCTTCATCATACTTTCACCACCGCAACTTCGCAAGTATCTTCACCATACCTTCACCTCCGCAAGTTTAATACATTTATAACACTCATTTGTGCCAAGTTTCATTGAACGGCATTTTGCCGTTATTGAGAATTTGATAATTTTCTTTTATCCATGAACGTGCTTGGGAGGAGTGAAGTAAGCCCTTAAATTACAATGTTTTCATCTTTAGACTCACAACACTGAATCATGTTTAACTACAATGTGTCCTCGGGACACTGATGCCCCCACTGCTTCAACATTTCTAACAAAGGGCCATAACTCTGGTAGAAATTATCGCAGAAAAAAAATCTTCATTACGATCATCTACACACCCTGCTTGATCATCTGTGCAAGTTTGAAAGAAATCCACCAGATACCGTAGTTAATAAGGAGTTGATGCCACATGATTTGGGAGACGTACGGACGAGTGCAACTCTATATGCCTCCCTCTTAGTGTGGGGACATTATAAAAGGAATTATCATCGTCGGAGTCATAGCAGCAGACACCATAATATATATTTGCTTATAGAGAATACAACATGTAATTATGTTTAGAAAAACGCCGAGTTGTTGAAGTGTTACTGAGGATTGTCTATTTTCATTTTTTCCTGACGCTGATTGATACCTTAACTACTTACTGTTTTATCCCATTATTACGACGAATACAAAAGCTCGGAGTTTAGAGTTACAACAGTAGTAGGTCCGGCACGTACCGCATACCGTTCCGTACTTCAGGTTCTGTAGCAAGTCGATAGACGACGTCACTGATAACGTCCAGACGGGCTGGACTACATCAGCAGATAGAATGGAAGTTTTCATCTTTCGGGAGCTGATAGCTGCCCAAAGGTGTCTAGTAACAACATAGCTGTCTTATCTTGTAAGATTATAGTCGATGCATTAACTGTCAAACAACAATAGTTTTAGTTAATGGTTAAAACGTTAATGAAATCACTACGGCTGGTACCAAGTTCTTTTCATCTCCCAGCGCTCTTGGGCCTTAAATGCCCCCTGTACACAATAAACCCTTCTTATGTAAATGCTATAAGCTTCACTTTGTTGTCGGAATCAATGCAGCTGGTAACACTCTAGCTGTTTTATGTCAGAAATCTGGCCGATGCCTTAACCATGTAATCTACAATATACATTCTAGTTTTGTTAAATATCGGAATAACTGCAGCTGGCACCACTCTAGCTGTTTATCTCGGAAATCTGGTCGATGCCTAAACTACCAAATATATAAAAATACAATTAATTTATGTTATATAAACAGAAACACTTCAGCTGGTACCACTCTAGGTGTTTATCTTGGAAATCTGGTCAATGTATTTACCACCCAATATATAATAGGGAGTGTAGTTGAGTAAACTATCGTATTTGATGCAGCTGGCATCGCTCTGTTAATCTTAGAAATCTGGTTGATGCCTAAACCACCAACTCTACAAAATACATTCTAGTTAGTTAAATATCAGAATCATCGCAGCTGGTACCACTCTAGCTGTTTTATCTAAAAAATATTGTCGATGAATGAACCACCAAATCTCCAATATACCGGTAGTTATGTGAAATATCGGAATCACAGCAGCTGGTACCACTATGGCTGTTCTATCTCAGGTTATTGCAGAAATCTGGTCGTTGTCTAAACCACCCAATCTATAACATACAATCTAGTTAAGTTAAATATCGGAATCATTGCAGCTGGTAACACTCTAGCTGTTTTATGTCAGAAATCTGGTCGATGCCTTAACCACAAAATCTATAAAATACATCAAAGTTAATTTAAATGTCGTAATCATTGAGCTTGTACCACTCTGTTCTTTTTTCTCAGAAACCTGGTCGATCTATTGACCACCTCATCTACAAAATACAATCAATAAATGTTAAATATCGGAATCACAGCAGCTGGTACCACTATGGCTGTTCTATCTCAGGTAATGTCAGAAATCTGGTCGTTGTCTAAACCACCCAATCTAAAACATACAATCTAGTTAAGTTAAATATCGGAATCATTGCAGCTGGTAACACTCTAGCTGTTTTATCTCAGAAACCTGGTCGATGCATTAACCACAAATCTACAAAATACATCCAAGTTTATTTTAATAGCATCATCAATGCAGATGGTACCACTCTAGCTTTTTGTACTTTGAAACCTGGTCGATGTATTGACCACCTCCCTAAAAATTACAATCAATGAAAGTTAAATACCGGAATCCTTACACTGGTACCACTCTAGGTGTTTAATCTTAGAAATCTGGTCAATGTATTTACCACCCAATATATAATAGGCAGTCTAGTTAAGTTAAATATCGTATTTACTGCAGCTGGCATCGCTCTGTTAATCTTAGAAATCTGTTTAATGCCTAAACCACCAACTCTAAAAAATACATTCTAGTTAGTTAAATATCAGAATCATCGCAGCTGGTACCACTCTAGCTGTTTTATCTAAAAAATCTTGTCGATGAATGAACCACCAAATCTCCAATATACCGGTAGTTATGTGAAATATCGGAATCACAGCAGCTGGTACCACTATGGCTGTTCTATCTCAGGTTATTGCAGAAATCTGGTCGTTGTCTAAACCACCCAATCTAAAACATACAATCTAGTTAAGTTAAATATCGGAATAAGTGCAGCTGGTACCACAATAGCTGTTTTATGTCAGAAATCTGATTGATGCTTAAATCACAAAAACCTACAAAATACATCCAAAATAATTTAAATATCGTTATCATTGCAGCTGGTACCACTATGTTTTTTTTCCACAGAAATCTGGTCGATGTATTGACCACCTCATCTACAAAATACAATCAATTAAAGTTAAATATCAGAATTCTTGCAGCTGGTACCACTCTGTTTTTTCCCGCAAAAATCCGGTCAATGTATTGACCACCTCATCTACAAAATACAATCAATTAAAGTTAAATATCAGAATACTTGCAGCTGGTACCACTAAAGCTGGTTTTTTCCACAAATCTGGTCGATGTATTGACCACCTCCCTACGAAATACTATCAATTAAAGTTAAATATCAGAATACTTGCAGCTGGTACCACTCTAGCTGTTTTTTCCCACAGAAATCTGGTCGATGTATTGACCACCTAACTACAAAATACAATCAATTAAAGTTAAATATCAGAATACTTGTAGCTGGTACCACTCTAGCTGTTTTATCTTAGAAATCTGGTCGATGTATTAACCAGCCAATACACAATATGCAGTCTAGTTAAGTTAAAGATGGGAATCGCTGCAGCTGGCACCAAACTAGTTGTTTTATCTCAGAAATCTGGTTGATATATTAACCACCAAATCTACAAAATACATTCTAGTTGTTTTATCTCAGAAATCTGGTCGATGTTTTGAACACCAAATCTACAAAATACAGTCTAGTACGTTAATTATCGGAATCGTTTGAGCTGGTACCACTCTAGCTGTTTTATCAAACATCTGGCCGACACCTTAACCACCAAATCTAAAAATACAATCTAGGTAAGTAAAATATCAGAACCATCGCAGATGGTACCGCTGTATCTGTTTTATGTAAGAAATCTGGTTGTTGCCTTATCCGCCCAATTTACAATATACAATCTAGTTAAGTTTAATACCAGTTATTGCAGCTGGTACGGAAAACAAGTCGTCATCATCTCTCAGGACATGATCGAATATCTGCAGTTAGTACCAAAACTTTTTGTAGTCATCTTGTAAACCCTGGTCGATGCCTACGCTACGCTACACAAACTAAGTTGAGTTTAATGCAAGGTCAAAACTTAGTCGGGGTCAATGAAGCTGGAACCAAGCTAGCTGTTTTCATCTCTAAAGACGCTTGCAAATAGATTAACTATCAACTGAACAAAAAAGTTATCTATTAACTAACGCGATTGAAAAAGCTTATTGTCGGAGTTTTGATACTTCTCCGTTCGATGCCTTAGCTTAACTATTTAGCTGAACATTGTCGGAGTTACTGCAGCCGGTTCCAAGCTAGCTGTTTTGATACTTCTCCGGTCGATGCCTTAACTGCTAAGTCTACAAAAAATATTCTAGTAAACCTTTACCTCAACACTGAGTCACTGCAGCTGGTACTTAAGCTAGTTGTTTCCATCTCCAGGGTTTCCGGTCAATGCTTTAACTGCCCACTCAATAAAATAAATTCTTTGGGTAAAAAAGATAAACATTAACAGAATCGCTGCATTGTGTACCAAGCTAGCTGTTTGCATATTTGTGGCCTACATTCTATGGTTTATTGTTGGAATCGCTGCATCTGGCACAAATCTAGCTGTTTACCCAGGACTCTGGTAGATTCTGCCAACTGTACTAATCACATTTTAGTTAGGTGTAGAGCTCAGATTTAAGGCTGTTTTCATCTCTCGTACCTCTTGATAGATGCCTTAACTAGCCACCTACACAATATATTCTATATATTGTTGTGTATTTTCTTAATTACTAAATCTTGTATCAAACTCATTGTAATATATTAGGATTAAGTTCGATGCCTAACTTGTGTGGCGGAATTTCTGCAACTGATTGTGTTTTCATTTCTCAGTACTTGCTATGGTCTTAAGTGTTATTTTGAAGTTTAAGCTGGTATAGAGTTAACTGTTTTCATCTCTTGTAACCTAAAGCCTTAATTAAGCCCTCTCAACATTTCTAAAGCATGTACAATTTTAATTTTAAAATAGCGTCTGGTTCCAAGTTAATATATCGTTACTTACAAACATAACTAGTTGAAAGTTACATTAGCGCTACTATAAGTATATCCTTTGAGAAACTTATGTACTTCGTCCTGCTTTATTTGCCACTGGCTGCTTTCAGACTGACCCGTCTCAGAGTCTGTTTGTTACGGACAATGGTCAGCCTCCCAAAGCTGTATCAGCGGTCTTGTAATCTACATGTCTGAATAGAAAGTAAGGATCCTTTACAATGATATCATAATTATACGTCCGATGGCGAATTTTATGAAACTGCAACCACGCTTTCTTCGCTATCCTGTTTTCTTTGTATTTTGTTTTCAACTCTCGCTTTTAGCTATTGCGTTCCTTAAAAACATAAGATGGAGACAGAATAATTTCACTCTCTGCAAAAAACAAGTTTCTTCATGAACGAAATGCATGCGCTTATGATGAATCTTTTCAAAATAGGAATGCTTTAAACGCAAACTTTAGTAAATAAGTATGACTAATTTATGGTATTATTATTATAATATTTATCATTATTATTATTATTATTATTATTATTATTATTATTATTATTATTATTTAAGGATACAGTAGACATTTGTCGCTGTTACCGACGTCCATACACATCTGAAAAGAAAATAATACCGATAATAAGTTTCCCGATTTGAATCTTTTTGTACCAGGACCGAGTTATCTTTTTTATTGAAAGAAACAAATTACAATAATGACATAAATGTACACTAACTCCATAATATTTTTTCACAATTAGTTCCGAACTGATAAAGTTAAAAAATACTAACCTTAAGAGAGTGTTAAATTCCGACAAATGGGTTAAAATCCGACATCTTGGTTAAAATCCGACAAGATCCGACATCTGGAGCGTCAGCTGGGCCGTCATCATCCGAGAATTTGACGACTGACATCGACAACAACTTAACACTTTCCTCCATAGATACACCTTTATTGCGTGTGCGAACAGTTTAGATCCAAAGTTTTCGCTTTTTGATTCATAAGGTTTAGATCTGAACTGTTCGCTTTTTGATTCATAAGGTTATTTCTGACCAAAATGCGACCAGTGCAGATCCTGATTAGAAGGCACGGATGTGCCGGCTCATCTGGATCTTAACTGGTCGCGCATGCTTAAAAATGCGTATATATGGAGGAAAGGGTGGCGTACGATGCATATTGAATGAGTTCGATCACCAACAGTAGAAACTGCAGTTGATGCACGAACGTTGATAAGTAAAACTTTATTATGGCTTCTCATGTTCGCTCGTCAGAGAAAGGAGTAAAGACACTACAGAAGTTATTAGAATATCGACAAAGGTCTGACCACTGATTTAGCATGGTAAAACTCTAGCCTGTAATCGGAATACCTCTTTAGTGAATTTACATCTCCTTCCGTGAAGGGCGAACAAGAGCAACTTTAGTATAGTTCGACTAATCGGCATCCCTGTTTCTGCAAGAGTTACTATAGTTGTTGATCGAACTTACTCATGACTTAAAGCGATTTTCATTTGCGTAATAAAACACCGAAAAATCCCGAAATTGTGCCACGACGCTGATAAAACTGCGAGCCTACTTAGGCCAATGACAATATTAAAAATCCAAGAAACCTTAACCTTAAGAAAGCTTTACCTTTAGAAACCTTAACCTTTAGAAACCTTAACCTTAAGAAACCCTAACCTTAATGGATTTGACAGAATAAGGCGATCACTATAAATACCCTATACCTAGCAACGAAAATATTGTACAGTGTTAGTGTCTACTGTCATTTTGTTAACATTTTTAAATCGCCAAAATTTATAATAAATATGTGTTTACTTCAAAATATTTCCAAATTTAGCACAGACTATGACACAAAAACTGTACAAAATTATTAAATACTACTCAAAATTTGACAAGCGCCACATTTGTAGTATGTAAGTTTTCCCTCTAATTTTTCACTCATGTTTAAGGTAATTCGCGCCCATGGCCGAACAACGGCGTCAAAAATGAAAACGTAAACAATATTAATAACACGCCCCAAAAGTGTGCCCTTTTCAAATCTTGAGTAGTATATTTGATTTATTACACACTATCAATTTCCCTGGTCACGTTTCCGCTGCACAGGTCCCCGTAACTTTTCCGGTACCACAGGTCACCAGTGCCTTCTAGCGCCATTAACTTTTCCGGTACACAGGTCACCATCATCTATCGCATGCTACCGTCACTTGTTACGTATAAGGAATTCTATTCCGTAACATACTCCATCCTGTCAAAATAAATTTATCTTTAAAGGTTGTTTCAACATTATTTGCTATAAAATAATGCGTTTATTTGGCTATGTCTATTATTAAATGATTAAGTGTAGAACTTGATGAAATTTCTTGAAAGGATCATAGTATGCCAATTATGATATCTAATAGATCTGTGTACTTTGTATGCAAATAAGCGCATTGTTCAAAACATTATTCAATACATTTGAGACAAAGAATTCTGTACTTACATTCTATTGAAATTTCAACTGCGCAGCAGTCTTCTATGGTTCTGGAAAAGCACGCGCCGTCCGTTTTAACAACCTTGTATGCAACGTGTATCTACCATTCCCGAAGCAAAAAAAACACCGTACAAATCAATCATGATTTTAGTGTGTTGTATCTTGTGTGTGAAATGTGTTGAGATGTGTGGGTGTCAAGAAATGTGTAGAGTTTATTTGTGAAGTTCATCCCAGTGTAACTCTAAGCATACCTGCCTCTTCTAATAAACCTCAATTACGGAAGAAAGATTGCTTCAAAATCATGTAACGCAGTCAAAGATTTGCCATTCCACTCAAAACAGCATACAGCCAGTCTAAAAGCATTACATTTTTGTATGGAGTAGCCATCGACCAGGGTTGAAAGTTATAAAACTGAGTTTGGAAACCAGTTTAAAATCTCAAGCATCTGATTGGCTGAAATGGCGACCAGTCGCCATTTCAGCCAATCAGATGCTTGAGATTTGAGACTGGTTTCCATGCTCAGTTTTATAACCTTGGGCACAGGTTTACAGTCTCCACAAAACACAAAAGTGTATTATTCACAAGACATAAAATCCGATTTACTTTCTCCTCAAATCATACTGGTTAATCCTTAGTTTCTAGTCTCCTCCAATTATACCGGTGTTTATTCGAAGTATTCTTGCATTCAGTGCTAAGAAAAAAAAATCAATGATTCAAAGATCACAAATAAAACGCTCACAGAATAACGCGCTCACAGAATTAGGTATAAATAAAACACACATTTGAGTCACTATTAACCATTACAGATAACAAGATAAAGTTGTCTTTTAGAATTTTTAAGTAATTGTAACTCTTCCAACTTTATTCTGTGACCGTTGGTAAAATAAAATCTAATAACAAAAATGAATGACGTCATAACATTAGTAAACTAAGAAGGTATCCTTGATAACAAATATATTGTTTTTTTAATAACCGAATCAACTCATAAAACATTTTAGAATTACCAATGAAAGAATAGAAATCATAAAATATTTGTGTTATTTCGGATACCTTTGTTAGCATCTAGCTTAAACAAACTGATGTCCAATGTTTAGAGTTGTGAAAAGTGTGCAAGTTGTGTGTGTGTGTTTTTTTAAATTCAGCTTCACTAATTTTATTTCCTTACAACTTCCAGTAAAAGTCCATGGTGCCAAGTGCCCCATATAGGACTTTATTCGATGTGCAATGTTTGTTATGACAACACAACAACATGCCAACTTATCAAACAGTGTTAGCTTAAGCTATTACCTCGTGTTTCTTCATAATAGAGGTGCCATCTCTATGATCTCCCTTCGTCAGCTCCACAGGAACATACAGTCTGCATCATCTAGATGCTCTTATTAGCGTCCCACAGCAGCCGAAGCCCTGCGAGACACCGATTTGGGCGTCTAAATGACGCAGATTCTTACCTTACTCTATGCATGAAGCTGTGTCCTCGGCATAACAGCAACAGTGTACCTAATTTTCACTACAAGTAGTGTGTCCAAGTCTCACCGTCATTGGTGAGCATTTGTTTCAATGTTGGTCCCAAATATAAAGGCTTGAAACGCAAGGTTCAAGTTAACTAAAATACTTTTAATTGGTGAATCGTCCCGAACCCTGACCTGAAACGCAAGGTTCGAGCTCATAAGTTGACTTGAAGATTTATACATGTAAAAGTAGGTGAATCGTCCCGAACCGAGGCTTGAAACGCCAGATTCGAGCTCATAAGTTTACCTAAAGATTTACTAAAAGCTAAGCGAAACGTCCCGAACCCTTTGTTTCTGAACATGTTAAGTAGTGGCTCATAAGAATTTAAACTTATGTTAGATGCATGTTGTGTTGTTGTAGCGGCCTTATTGTTCATGTAGGTCGTGGTTCGTAAGGCGCATTGTTGCACGGAGATCGTGGTTCGAGCGGCCTACTGGTACACGTATGAATGGTACATGCAAACCGTGGTTGGAGCGCCTCCTGACATGCCGAGGTATTGTTGTCGAGTGTTTTGTTTGAAAAGCAGGTTCGAGCTCATGTTGACCGACGGACTTTCTTTGGCTTTTTGTTATTTTCGAATAGGTAAAGCTGAGGCTTACATGGTGCTTAAGAAATTGGGAGTAAGGACAACTTTTTTTCATATAATGATAGAGAATGTCCACTTCTTAACATGTCTTTGCCGTTTTGCATTTATATTCGTGTTGCGTTTTTTTGTGTGTGAAGACTTCAGACAAAAAATCAAATTCATAACGAGACAAAATAAATCTTCACTAACTATTAATTGTTTACAGCCTCTCAAAAAGCTGTCAGGCTCATAATTAGGAAAACATAATGGTACATGTAAATCGTTTCAAGAGGCTTAATAGTACATGTAAGTCGAGGTTCCAGTGGCCTAATGCTACACGTACATCGTGGTTCGAAATGCCGGACGGAACATGCAAAGCATGATGGTATATGTAAGTCATGGTTCGAATGGCCTAAAGGCAGATGTAAATCTTTGTTCGAGCGTCATAATGGTACATAATAGTCGTGGTTCAAGCGGCCAAATTGAACATAAAATTCATGGTTCGAATCGAGGACCAGATGTGGTTCGAGTAGCCTCATGGTACACGCAAGTCGTGGTTCGAGCGGTCCAGTGGTAAATGTAATCCATGGTTCGAAGGTAAATGTAAATTATGGTTCAAGCGACCCAACGGTACATGTTTAGGCGGTTTATAAAGTCTACTGGATTATGCCAGTGAGCCAGTGGGTCGCTGTGTTAACTATTACACTATACGAGGGATTCATGCTGTAACTTTACGACCTAACTGGGAAATCTAACTTCTTAACTTAAATATACATTATTTTTAATCTATATATACAATTATAAGGAAATATATAATGTAAGAACCGTAAACAGGAATTGTTCCAATTACTTATTTTAATGAATTCGATTCCAATAACATTTAAAGACATAGTTTTAGGTCCAAAAAAGTCATTTAAACGATGCCAAAACATAGAAACAACTACTTTGTAGTTTTAATGTTTTAATTTTGTGGTCCTTAGATTACTTCAAAATTATGTATATAACGATTTAAAAGACAAGAAAAGTTATAAACAGAATGTGTCAAAAGTAACAAACTAAGGCTATGACGTCATTCAGATAGATAAAAA
Source organism: Corbicula japonica (assembly GCA_038501625.1). NCBI lineage: Eukaryota > Metazoa > Mollusca > Bivalvia > Venerida > Cyrenidae > Corbicula > Corbicula japonica. The sequence continues at coordinate 1,083,416 of JAZAYU010000072.1, forward strand.
GAAACACTGGTATTTTAGTAGTCCACAAAAACATTGTGTACATTACTTTCCTCAGAAAATAGTTAATTGTGGGTCATGCCAAATACCAGAATATCTTAATATCCCATGTAACAAAGGGTTGACTCACAGGACTTCTAATGGTCTTGCCAATCTTGAAACAAGTCCTTCCAGATGCAAGTCCGTCTATGTGTCTATAAAGCAAGTCCGGCTAGGTTGAAAGTCTATATTTGCGTCTTGTTTAGTCCCCGCTCCGCTCACCAAATGCAGCAATGTAAGAATTCCGTCGAATTACTCTGCAAATAAAACGACGTACAATTAATGTTGTTCGACTCCCATAGCAGGGCCACAGAGGATTTTTTGGTATTGTGGAAATGCAGTTAAGCTGGTATAAATATATTAAAGGCGCCTGATCACATACCAGGAGGAAAAACGAAAAAATCTTGTTCAATATCTCTAAAATATTAAGTGAAAAGCGGCACAATATCTGTCAAATTTGCGACCAGTGTAGACCCAGAACAGACTGAGATCAACCAGTTCAGAAATTTCTGTGACCACAATGCATTAAGAACAATCCATGGTCAAAGTTAAGTCCATTACATGGTACTCGTTTTCAGAAGAATTTCATTCTTTGTGTTCAATTATTAACCAGTAAAATCGAGAAAAGATGTATGGTTCTCAAAACTAAGTCCACGGTTCGTGCCATGTAAAATCTGGTGTCGAAGGCCAGTGTTCTAACACTTGACCTGCTAATTCAAGATTAGAGGATTAATTCTCTGCCTCTATTTAACCACTATTGCCAGTAGTCGGTAAAGGATTTAATGTCACGGGAGTTAACACGAATGGTCAGAAAAACGACTTTTAAAACAGCTTACCTTATTACTTTGAATGCCCAGCAAGCTGCGAGTCTTCAACAACGCATCACTTGTTGAGTAACACTTAGAACACCACCATTTGAACAGCAGTACAGCTCTGTCGTGTAGAATATGAAAACTGAAAAAAGTAAATGAATGCAGTGTCAAAACCACTGTATTGAAGTTAAAGCATAGGCCGCTAAACAAGTCAATTTAAATTTAGAGACTTTCATCAATTTTCATCTTTGTTCGCGCCTCCGCCCCCGCCCCGACTCCCATCCTGGCCTCCTTATCCAAAGTTCTCTGCCGCTAGTTAACGGTTAAAAGCGAAAATGCAAAATCCGAACAATATCCAATGCTAACCCTTTGATGCCGCCAGTAAAACTCAAATGGCAAAATCCGCAGTGAAAAAACAGTGATCTATCCCTAGCCCACAAAATAAGGAACAAAAGTTTGGCGCTCTACTTTCTACTAAGTTCTACTCATTGTTGTTACTTGTTTAATTCCAACATGCAAACTACGGGACGGATATGTGTCCCACCCCTTGCCCTTCCCCTTACAAGGTTCAAAGCCGATTCGCGAAATCCAGAACAGAACAAACTTCTCTACCGCTCTTCCAGGGTTCATATGTTGTTTAATTCGAACATGCGAAATTAAAAACAAAATCTTACCACGAGTTTTCACAATCGACACACGTTTTTAAAATTGTCCTAGCAAATCCAAGTTGACACTTTTCCCAAAACAAACGGAGAAAAAACACACTGTTATTCTTCCTTCAAAATGGCAGCTCAGTCCACTAACCAAACGACAGTTGGTTTGAAATTATGCCAATCGGCGCCAGTTGAAATTGACAATTTTTGCTGTTAATTTCATTAGCCATGAATATCATTATTTTTGTTGTGACAGGAATGGGCGGGGTTTAGTTTTTTTAATGAAAAATAAGTTATATTCAAATGTACCGAGCGTTACCGAATATGTGTTTACTCTTGAACGAAAACAGGTTTCTAATTTCGATTTTTTTCTTATCGGCACTTGCATGTACATATTGCGGGAAGGCACGGGCGAAGTCAGGGTTATTCAGGGGAGGACATACCAATAAAGGGTTTACCTTAAAACGGACGCTATGTTACCCTGCTGATATCCGAACCACGTGTGCAATTTGAATTGGGTAACAAAACCATTCCAAGGCTTTAGACAAAAAAAGTTTTATTTACAATTAAAGCTAGCACAGATCTTATATTCTGACGCGATTTAAAACAATGCATAGTATACATATGCATTAAAATTTGATTATTTTGCTGTAGGTGTGTCGAAACACCTGAAAACAGGTTTGTATGATTGCCCTTGCTCGTCAAAATGATGTTTCCATTCAATGATTAAAACATCATATTTGTAAAATTTTACCACGCATGATCCCCATGCACAGATTTTTTAATAGCGTCACTATAAATAAAAATTTGCGCATCATTAAACAATAAAACTTACAAGCTCTTGTTAGGTCTTCTGTCCATTTTCATACACAAGCACGGCATTATAATCTTGCCGTGAGCTCATTTTCACAACGGTTGGTGTTCCGTCCGCTTTTCTTCATATTCCCGTGCAGAAATCGGTTTCGATTGGCTGTTTTACTCAGTACGTTAATGCTGATAATCTCGCGCGTAAAATGACACGTGACTTTATTTATTCCGGGCCGTAGCACATAATGGTTATGAACATGGTTTCTATTTTTAGGGGAGTGGGATGGAGCAAGGTCTTTGGAGAGTAGGAGGTAATTCGGAGAGGGGAATTAATCTTCTAGTCTCAATCATTCAGACGCTTTATTATCACCGTACACGAAAGTCTGAAGCGGTTACAGGATTTTGCTTTAAAGGGGCAAATGCTAAGGGGTTAGGGTTATGATATCCGAGAAATTTTGAAAACAATGACGCAGAATAGTGAATTCTTATATCTTCTGATGCAATTCTTCTGTCTCTAGAGTTTTTCTTGTTTATTTCCCATCTTTTGTGTCTTTTTACTTCACTATCAACTTTAAACAGGGATTCACCTTTAGCAGCGTCCAGTTGGAATCTTCGAAGGACAGTATTGAAACTCTTCAAAACTTTTCTTCTAACATTTGGAATAGGCTTCTTTAAAGCATTGAGAATAAACTTCTTTTAAGCATTGAAAATAAGCTTCGTTTAAGCATTCAGAATAAGATTCCTTCAAGCATTGAAAATAAGCTGATTTTAAGCATCGAGAAGCTTATTTTAGGCATTGATAAAAAGCTTATTTTAAGCATTGAGAATAAGCTGATCTTGTTTTTATTCTTTTGTAGAATTCAGGTAAAAAAGCCAGTTAACGTGGTTTTACCTATTGTCATTCCAAACACATCGGGAGACTTGTTCAGTTTTCAAAATATTCTCCGGAAAGTATGGTGGCCGAATTCTGCCAATTTGCGTGTTCGTAACGGCGGAGCGAAATGTTCAAGTAACCAAAACACATAAAGGTTAAAATAATGCTTATTTGTCGTGTGTTTCCTTTTCGGTTTTCGATTTTCAAGGCGAATACCCGAAGTAACGAAACATAGTAAGCGAAATTACCAAATTTTAGAGTCGATTCAGGGACTTCTCTTTTATTAACGTTTCTTGTCGGCGGGTATCAAAACTTCGTATTGTCGCCTTCCTTGTGATGTGTCTTTGTGTATTCGCCTCGAAAGGTGAACACACGAAAAATGAGCAGTTTTCGATCTTTCGTTTCTTCGACTCGCCGACACGAACAAACGACAAAATGTTCAAGTTCGTACTTTCGTGCATTAACATTTCGATAACATGGATTGCTACTAAAATGACCATAAGGAAGTGAGTCTCAACGCACAATTACTCAAGAACTCATCTCGAATGTATAACATGGGCATTCACAAAGCACAATCATAGAAGGACTTCTCGCAAAGGGGTCGCTTGTCCAAATCAACGAACGAGGCAGGCAAAGTTTGGTGATTGGCACGATTGGCAAGGGTGTTATCAGAGCGAAATCGAATCCAATTTCCCAAATATTGATTTGAATTTCACATTTATTAAGTGAATAACGAAGTACCTAGAGGGTGCAAACACCGGATTGCTTAAGGTGATGATTAAAATGAATAAAAACTTTTATGGTAATGTCCCATTAAAAAAAGCAAACAAACCAGAATCTGTTATAATCTTTTGTCGAGGTCATTGAGGCTTAATGGATGTAAAAAGGTAATAACAGACCGAAGTCGAAGACATCAGTGACATTTTTTTGGCCACTTTTGTGTTAGAGGGGAAGTCTGAAAAGCAAGATTTTAAACAAATTCAAATTTAATACAAAAACTTTCAGATTTTTTTTCTTTCGGAAAAAACAATTTACGTTATGACGGAGTCAACGCCAATTTTCAAGGCTTGGACTAAAATACGCCAAATGCCCCCCCCCCCCCCCCCCCAAAAAAAAATAAGATTAATCAGACTTAAAAATAACAACTTCCACTTTGCTAGATTTCGATCTCAAAACCACAGGTAAATCAACTTTTGCCCGTCGGAGTTTACCGCGGAGCACATCCATTAAGGTTCAAGGGAAGTAACTTAAATAACAATTTCGATCATAACTGCCTGGGTTACCTTTCTTTCCATGTTTTTGCTACCAGGATGTAAAGGAAAACTTAACCATCGTCTGACAAAATATACGACACTGATTTATTGGTAACCCTTTTCAACTTTCGAACTGATTTCCAGCAAACACGTCAGGCCCCAAGGTTATTAAACTGAGAATGGAAACCAGTCTCAAATCTCAAGGATCTGATTGGCTGGAATAGCGACCAGTAGTTATGAACAAGAACTACAGTCGGTACATTTAATATCGTTCGATATCGTGTGTGCGTTTCTGTCCGACGTCTAAGGGCTCATGACGTCTGCTTGAAACCTTTACCATTCCATTGAAACCTTTATCATTCCGTTAAATCATGTTTTTGCTGCTTTTTTTCACTGTGATCAATGACGTCGGCTTGAAACTTTACCATTCCGTTAAATACTGTATTATACAGCTTTCTTTTACTATGGTCAATGACGTCTGCTTGAAACCTTTACCATTCCAAAGAAGTTGCATAGTTCGCTTTCTTACATAATACGTTTATACGAGCCATTAAATTACAGTCCGACAGCTGAGTTGTGTATACCCATATATGGCGATTTAGGCGAGTGTTTATCAGTTAAACAAAAAAAAATTTCAACCATTATACATATATACGTTAGTTTATTGGGAGACTTGCATGAGAGATTAAACGGTCGCCCAGCTACGTTCGGCCTGACAGTTTAACTTTCATACATGCCTCAAAATAAACAATAACCTAATAGTATGCTTGTTGTATAATTCTGTATTATTAGTTTTACTAGTTATTCTCCCCGTGTTTTAGTACACAATGTTTATTATTTCTCCAAGTATACCCGATTTGTATAGACAATATATGAAGACGAACTCCTCAGTCTTACCTAACAGCATAAACATGATAAAATTACTAAAGTTCATCTCCATAAATGATACAGATTATTGGAAAATCATTCGACACGGATCACACTAAATGATTCAACAGAAGTGCGTGTGTTCGCTATAAATGATACTATCATTACGAAGCACAATCTTCAAATATGTTAATAAATATACGCTATCTATTGATTTAAAGCCATGTTGTAATGTAATAATCTTTATATTTATGCCATAGACACATAATACTAGTAAGCATTATTTTGAAAAAGCTTTTATGTATATAGAATAACAATATATTGACATAATCGTGTGGGTCCTTTGCCAGACCTTGTTGTGATTAAATTCTAATTTGCAAGTTTTATCCGTAAAAGTGCGTATAAATCAAAAGATAAGAGGTCGTATTACAACCAATAATGACTAGTCAAACCTGTGTACAAAGACCACTCAGGGAAGAGTCAAAAAGTGGTCTTTAAAGGCAGGTGGTATTTGTTCACAAGTAAAGTTGTTCTTTAAACCAGACAATGGGGCAAATAAAGTGTGGTCTTTGTCCACAGGTGGTCTTTGTTTACAGGTGGTCTTTAGTACAGGTTTGACTGTGTATACAAAATATTACTTACTTGTTTTTGTTGAAGGTACTTAAAATAATGCTATAAATTCCGTTTTCACTGTGTAATTTACGAATTGTTTATATCGTAGCCATGCAATCAGCTCACTATATCCGGTAGATGATACAATCGGTTTATATACAGTAAATTATATTGTTTGCGTTCGGTAGCATATATTTTCATTCACAGTTCATTATTTTGTTGCGCAAAGTAAGAATGATGCGACTGTATTAACAATGTCAGTTTGTTGATTCCCTTATCATTCCTCATGATGCATGCATTTCACAAGCATATCGTTGAACAAATAATTTGAAAATGAAAAACAGATCAAACCATCCAGTATTTAAATCATTAAAAGTCAATTGACGTGTACAGGCAGTAAACAAACTACGTAGCAAAAACCATCTCATTGTCTATAAACAAGAAGAGCAATGAGACTAACAAAACACTATAATGAGCAGATTTTTGAAAAAAAAAATTTTGTACAAATTAAATTAATTTTTATAAAATAATTTTCACTTTAATCTGTAAAATTGCAATCCAGTATCACGAATGAAGCATGTTAGCTGCCGCCGCCACAACCTTCGCCACCGCCACCGCCACAACCACCACCGCCGCCGCAACCACCACCACCGCCAAAATCACCACCGCCACCGCCACAACCACCACCGCCACCGCAACCACCACCACCGCCAAAACCACCGCCATAACGTCCACCGCCACCGCCAAAATCACCACCACCACCGCCAAAATCACGACCGCCACCAAAACCACCGCCATAACGTCCACCACCGCCGCCACAACCACCACCACAACCGCCACCATCGCCACCCCAAAGACCACCACCATCCCCACCTCCACATGCACTTCCGTCACAACCGTGCTCCAAAATAAGCCGGCCGCCACAATAAAAAGCCATGTCATCTGACGGAATGGTTGTTACCGCCCGAGTTCCACGCTTTTTCACTGACGGCTTAACCTGCATTCCTTCCCTCCATCCTTTCGGCCGTGGTACACATAAAACGTGTAACAATGACACCGAAAAGGCCAAAGCAATGTTTTCAGCAACTTCGTTATTATAATTCGTCTGAATGACGCCCTTCATGAGGTCAATAGATGCGGATTCCAGATTAAAGACGTAGTTGCCGTTTAGATATCCAAGTTGTAGCGCCACAGTTTTACCGGTAGACATCTTGTAAAACCTGAAATACAGCATTCCTGGACTTCCAGGTACACCCCGCCTTCTTAAAAATAAATACTGTTCATAAAATCATGGTGAATAATTTACATAAAGGTATGAGATGTTTTAGAACTAGTTCAAAACAGTAAACGTTACCTTTTGTATCTCTTGTGGATTGCATTTTATATCTCCCGGTCCTCTTATCAATACTTTTACATTTTGTATCCCTCAGGGATTGCATTTTACATTCATTTTTCATACACTGCTTTTTGGCTTTGTGGCTTGATCAAATTTGGATGGTTAACGTTGAATTGAGTGTTGTGATTGCAGAAGACAATACTTACGTCTAGTTCCTGCAAGTCCTCTTCTAAACCCTCCCCATCTCCCGGTCAGTATACCCCAGTCACCCTCATTGTTCTTCAGAAGCACGGTTCTCTCACCCTGTCTAGGATTTATCGTAATCTGGTCCTTAGAAACCTGAAATCACACAAGATATCAACAAATGACATATGGGAATATAGCTCATGTTATTTCAAAGCCGAATATCGTATTTGTTTGCCTGGCATTGGTTGTGCTAATATCGTTACCTGGGTAGGGAGTTGATCTGAAGCAACAAGATGTCCAATCACGGCCATGTTGTCATGGTAATACACCATAATGGTAATATAACGAGTTGTGATATTGTTACCTGGGTTGGAATTGGGAGTTGATCTGAAGCAACAAGATGACTAATCACTGCCATGTTGTCATGGTAATACACCTGAATGACCGATATCATCAAAGCTTGACTGTGTATTGTCTTCGCAGTAAACACAGAATGTCCAAGATCTTCAGCCTAGTGATATTAGCAAAGTGCATTTTAAATTGAACAAGGGGGGCAATTTAAAGTCCTTACAAACTGGATATTCGAAAACTAAAAACGCAGACGGTTTAATGTGACAACAGACGTATATGTTCGTGTCGACAAGCAATCAGAGTTAATACCGGTATATTTGTTTTGTTACGATTTTCTGCTAAAATTTCGTTAAAAGTAAATATCCTTATACTGGATAATGTTTCAATTTTTTAAATAATGGCCGACGTGTGGTTACAGTTCCGGAAATAAGTCCAGAAATTGTATTTTTGGATTAAAATAATCCCTTTTTTGAATGATGAAAGCAAAGAAACCGTCCAAACCCGCATCAGTCGTCAAGCTACATCGTTCCTTTAGCAGCAACACCTATTTGCTCTATGCTACATCTTAAACATAATGTCAACAAAAAAGCATGATGTCTTCGTTGGAAGCACTTATAACGACAGATGAAAATAATTATTATGCAGTACCTGTAAACGCAGACTGCGGATACGTATTACGTCAAACACAAGTTATATTGATGGATACATAATGTCTAAATCCTGATTTCTATCTTACCACCTTCATATGACTTGTCTGGTTTATTGGAGGGTTTAAGCTAATTAACCAAGACAACATGTGCTTGTTTGTTTATATAATAATCTGTGCAAGTGCGAGGTTGGCGCAGCCAAGAACATAGTGTAAACCCCTAGTGTAAATTGTTTTGCCGCTGACCGCTTCAAGGCGGTAACCTCTCGGGTTCTCATTTTCGTTGTTTGTGGTGTCTTAATTGAAATTGATAGAAATTGATATATAATTGATATGAACATATGCATTCTTTTCCTATCTGCTTTTTGGTTTGTGGGGAGGCTGCGTCTTCTGAAATTGAACTGGCCATTACTGATAGGCATATTTCACTTTCTTAGTACGAAATTGTATTATTTATGAAAACCTGATTAACCCTTAATCGCCGATTTGAAAATTTTGACATACTGTAAATCGGTTTTGGTTGTTTAGTATCTCAGTCAATTTTTTTGGATGACATCGAATATTTTAAATCATAGTGTCTCTAGCTGGGAGCGAACCCGCACCGTCACGGCGCTGTCGCAATTCGTGCGACGCAACCAATTGAGCTAACCGGGACAACCCCAAAAAGGTTGATCGGATAGCCCTGCATGACATCGGTAACGGGTTATTTTTACTGATAACAGTACTGACTAAATGTACGGGGAGACTTTTTACGGCCGCAACATTACACATATAGCTCTAAGTTCTTTGAATTTATTCAAATAGACTATAGTAACAAGCATATGACGCAAGAATAAAACCTAAACTAATCACACTTAATATAAAACATATGCATTACGGACCCACAAATATTAAACCTTTTTCGCGAAAAAAGTATCCCTCTTATTCCTGGAAAGCAATTGTTTAATTTTTTCTTCAGAAGAAATTAATTCTCCTGGCAATAAAATTTACAGTGACAAGTTCTTGAAGTTTCCTTTAAGCTCGTTCGAGATTGCACCAAGTCTTTGAAGGTCCTGATGATTACCAGACTCGCTAACTATCTGACCAAGTCTTGTACATTCTCCATCAATCATATACAAAGTTTGTCTGTAATTATCGAGGTCACCCTTGCTCTTATAAATACGTGACATACACTGTAAACATTCCGTTACAATAAAATTATGGGGCAGTGTACGTGTGACCACTTCTTTAAGCTGCAATGCTTCCCGTGCTAGTGTTAGTCCAACTTTAAAATGACGTCCCTTTTCTTCCATCTCTGCAAGGTTCAATAGTCGTTTCATGTAAATGTAACTTGTCCGCTCAATTTTCCGAGTTATTTCTACAGTTTTACCGAATGCTTCAGACGCGTCTTTCCACATTCCTTCCTTTGCATAAATCTTGCCTCTTGTGTTGTACATCAACGATAGTCCATCCAGCATCGGAATCTTTTGCTTATGCAATATTTCGAACGCTTCGTCAACCAGCGCATGCGCCTTAGAATACATGCCCAATGCTTTATATCCATTTGCAACATTACTAAGTGAGTAAACGACAGAGATGGGCGCAGCTTTTGACTGTTTCTTTATTTCGAGACCCTGCTGAAAAAATTCTAGAGCCGTGTGTATATCTCCTCTTTGTTCGTGAAGCAAGCCAATTCTGTTTAAGGCATCGCCGACTTTAGGATGGACTTTACCTTGTAATCGCTCGCTTCTCTGGAGGCAAGAAGTATGGTACCTCTCACCCACATCAAAATTACCTGCATGAAAAATATTTATACGAATCTTTAGCAGTAAACTACCGAACAAAAAACATTCATGCAGATTGCAATTTTAATACACTGTCTTGGCACAAGCGTTTCGAGTAAACTAAAATAAGCCCAAACGATTAGAAAACAATAATAAGCCCCAAAACAAGTTGATGCAGAAACATATTGATTCGCATGAACTAAATTAGGGACAAGCAAATTGAGATTATTGCAGTAAAATGAAATAATCTAATAAGTAATTATACAAATCTTTAAAAAAAAACATTTATCATGATGCAAGGCGACATATTGTTTCGAATTCTGGATAGAATTGGATAGAATGACATTTTAAATAAAAAAACATCTATAGATATTGATTTTGTAATAAAATTTGTTTGCACGTTTACATTAGTATAATGTTTTAACTTTTTGAAAGAAAGTTGAGAAATTTGTGTTTGTACATTCATAACAAAACATCTTTGTTTCTTCTTGAGGTATCCCGAAGATTCAGGTTTCAAACTCTTAATAATTATAATATGATTATTGAAAGGAACAACCTTAAGAAATACATTAAAACTCGGAATACTGTGGATGAAAATGTGAAACTTCTTTCTAATTATGAGTATTTTACTGGTTGCTTACCAAGCACAACATACGTGGCTCCAAGGTAGCTGAGGGACTGAATGGTCACCGACTCAAACTCTCCACTTGCAGTTGTCTGTGTGATATCCAGCGACTTGTTGTAATATCTAACCAATATAATCAAACGCATTATAAATTAAACAGATGAAAAATGAACTTTGAAAGCCACCGAAAACAAAAAATGTAAATATTGCAGGCTCGGTTTCATTGAGCCTATTTATGAGCAGTAATGAAACTTATATTACTATTCACGCCGCCTAGCATCAGGTTAAGAGGCAACTCAATATATACTTACAAATATAAGTATCGCGCTCAATGGCCTTCAAAAGGCTATTCAATTGACAACATCACTGATTGAATGTACGGCGAGACTTTTTACTGCCGCCACACGGCACGAACAACGCTACTGTGCTAATAAAATAGTAGGATAATCAACAATGCAGATTACAAGATGATTCTTGGAATTTTGACATTATGATATTTTATATGACGTCTTATTCAAAATGTGTATTACCCGTATGTTGAGATTACTTTACAGGATGACTTTTATGAAATTATGATTATTGACGTTGTAAAAGTATTTTTTCATATTTCAATGAATGCATTAAATTTTTACCTTACAAAAACTTCAGAATTAAGTTCATATGTGCTTTTGCAAGCCTATCAATCGTAGTTTTCATTCCCAAGTCATGGAAAATAACTGTATTAAAAAGACATTACAATTTAACAACTGTTTTATCGCCTCCAGTTTAAAACGGTTGCGAAATAACGTCGCGCGCACATTGTGCATAGACACAAACAGATGTTTTTCGTCTCGTTATTTTGACATTTTTGTTTTAAAATTTCTTACTTCTGTGTCATTTATGAAATTTAGTGCATGGAACAAGGGAAACAAATATATTACAGGATATCTAAGCCGATCTATTCAAGATTTTTCCATTTTTTCCTGAAATCGAAAACGGTCTGACAAAAACAATTTAGGGAACACACGAGACCCGACACATAACACCAGTCGTTCTCGAGTTAAAATTCGTTTTGAACCTAACAAACATCCAAATTGTGTTAATTTTGAATCCAGAGCTGTACGAACTTTTTGGATTTTTTTTTATTTCGCAGAATTGCAGATTTAAACAAACTTATTAAATGATGAGGAACACACCGATGGGAGTAGGGACACACCGGCGTTTCGTTCTGTGTGGGCCTATCCACAAAGTGCGCATGACGTAGCCTCGTCACCCTTTTTAAGTATCCACTGCCCAAGGTTATAAAACTGAGCATGGAAACCAGTCTCAAATCTCAAGCATCTGATTGGCTGAAATGGCGACTGGTCGCCCTTTCAGCCAATCAGATGCCTGAGATTTGAGACTGGTTTCCAAACTCAGTTTTATAACCTTCAGCCCGGTAGTCTTGATATAAAACATTAAATGTTATATGTGTCTTCTGTGATATTTAAATTAATTTTAGTATTGCTATTTTTAGAAATAAATGTTTATATATTACTTTGTTTTAAATAGGAAATAATAATGTTGTTACCATTTTGACTAAATCGTATATTTGTCATGAAATGCATACTGATCGTCTGATATACTTTTTCACGTCATTTTAATAACGTCAACTTATCCCAATGTATAAAACACAGATCACGGTCTCATTCCTGATGTGGGTTTTATACATTGCAACATATCCAGGAAACATTTTCTCATTGTGTGTGTCAAGTTAAGTCAGACGTACTTGATGGCTTCCGGGCAATCGCCTTGCTTGAACACGTTCCATCCTAGTTTCTGATACAGCTTGGCTAGTTGTAGGGACCGTCCTTGGTTTTCCAGCACATCGAGTGCCGATCTGTATTTCTTGGCACCTGATATCAGGTCTCCCTAACCAAGATGAATTTCAACAATAAAAATTCTGGATAAGTATTGCTCAAATTGCCTAAAATCAGCCTAATCTGAATTGAGCAATGGTTTTAAAATGTTTGCTTTTTGCATATCATTTGGAATAATAAAAAGAAATTAAAATAATATTTTATGAACATAAGGAACAATAAGTTATTAATTAAGATTTGTGCGTTGCAATGCAAAAACACATCTGAAATTAAATAAATCTCTTCGAATTTTAACAGCTATTAATTCATGAATTCAATACTAGCTCACAACATAAAACTTCTTGTTTTTGAAAAAAATAAGCTGAACAACAATGGGAACTTGACGTTTAGTTTATTTTTAGTTACAAACATTTCTAAGTCTGGTTCCCAATCCTACAATAGTAGGGTACTCTTGTAGAGATCGGGGACCAGACTAAAGGTTCCCGTATAACCCATTTCTCTGTGTTGATCAGACCTGTTTATAAGAATGATATTTCGGAGGAATTAAATTTGATTACGATAATGTGGTTTCGTTTACTTTGGTATGTGTTTCCATGCTTCCAACGGCCATGAACACCGATGCCTTATCCACATCTTGTCCGTACTCGCTAGCCAGTCTCAAACAACCCTCATAAAACCGTTCGCTTTGGCCTGTAAAAGTTTAGAATGGATAAGAAAAGGGCTGGAGGTTATTAAACTAAGATTGGAAACCAGTCTCAAATCTCAAGCATCCGATTGGCTGAAATGGCGACCAGTCATGATGCTTGAGATTTAAGACTGGTTTCCATGCTCAGTTTTATAACCTTTGGCAAAGAACTTTGAGTCACCGAATACGAAAATAAGGAGGGGTTGGTTTGTTCGTGGGCAGTAATTGAAATCCACGCTGTCACGATTTGCACAAGCAAACAGTACGCAGTTTGATGCCCCTCCGCTGATGTTGTACATATGACGGTGGTTGTTAAACTCTCAATGTGGTAATTTCAGATTTAAAACCAGTCTATGAACAGCCTCAGACAAAATAAAGGGTTGCAATATTAACTCGATAAGTTGTCTAAAATACAGTAAATCTTTTTTTTTCTGTCAGTATGTATCATAAACTGCTGTTATTGAGTGGTATACATGTATACGAAACGTTTCTTATTTTAATTCGTGTATCTATGAGTAACTTAAATATGATCTCGCCCTTTGAAGTAAGAAATAAATCATTAATTTACTTAGTAACCAAAGGTTTTTCGCTAGTTAGATGGTAACTTTTTTAAAATTAACGGTCAGAAAGCTTTACTACATACCCTGTCTTTTGATTTTCCTAGGTTTGATAAAGCCACTAGACGTTAGGTTCGACAAGGTGAAAACGTTTTTATAAAACATTAGTTAAAGACGATTGCGGTTGTTTCCGATTTCACATATTATGTATTTTACATAAGAACCGTTTGCAAGTTTTATGTCAGTTTTAAGGTTTTCATGTAACCAGGAAACGTTAATTACGTAATTCATTGACAAGGGGGGGATACTTTCTTTCTTAAATAATACTTGCGAATCAACTCTGTTCTACGACTGATTTTGCCTGATTTCAATTGTGTCATGCAAACGGTGAACAAGTAAAATGCATAACCTTGTGAAAATGCGAACTACAGCAAATGTCTTTAACGCACTTGCCAAATATATTTCAATGACGTCGGTGCAAGAACATGCCATTTCAATAAAGAGGTGATAATTCTCTTCATTCGTGTTCGTCACTTCTAACAACAGTTTTCTCAAGTTTGGCTGTTCGTATGTAAAATTTGACAAAGCCTTCAAGTACTCTGCCGTACCCATCTTTGCAGAAATGTCTTTCATAACAGCAGTGAATATCTTGCAATATCTGGATCGTACAGCTGAAATATATGTAGAAAATATACTGAGCCAAAATGAAAACTTGACAAAATTAACATAGAAAACTCCTATTATATTAATGATGCCAGTTAATGTATATATCTGGAGGAATTTGATCACCAATATGTTTATCTTGGATGTTTTCGGTTCAGTATCTATCGGTTTAAAAAAGAAAATAAGAAAAACAATTATGTTGCTGTTGGAAATTAAGAGTTGGATTTTGTTCTTTCTTTAATTAAAAGGGAGGTAATTTAAAAAAAACCGGATATTTAAGTAACTGTATCTTATTTCTTTGCATCAGGGGTCTTAAACTATTGTATTTTTCCCAATGTTCATGCCATAAACTTTTAAATTCGACAGTCAAATAGTCTGTCTGAGACTTTTATGTTAAAAATTACTGATCTCATCATTATTTAGGAAAGAGGAGATAACCTTTACCTCTGTGAAAAAATGACAACATCTTCCCGCTTAATCAAATGCCCAGACATATGCAAATACCATGAATTAAATGAAGATAAAATATAGCATCAACGAGCTTTCTTTTTAAATTTAAAAACTGGTATATTGACGTGTTTTCTACATGAGTCATAAAGCAACACGTCTTCTTAAAGCATTTTAACATTTTTAACATTTAATTTTCAAACAAGACAAACAAACAGCTCTCGTTTTTTTTTTGCGTTTAAGACGTTAATTAAGTCGCTATGAGTTTTTTTTAATGAAGACCTTTGCTTATTGGTTCTTTGGCGTAGCAGAATTAATTTCACTATAAAGTAAATTTATACAACACTCCACACCGAAACTTCGATACTGATAGTATTGTTCATTTACATCTCGATTTTTCTCAATTTTTAGACAATAATGAAATTTGTCCACAAATTTTAGAGTTGAAATATTTCCGCCATTGGCCTCATTACGAAATATCATATTATATACAGTAATTAGACAAAAAAACCTCATATTGTTGTGATGGATGAAAAGGGAACTTTGAAAGCCACCGAACACGACACATATGAAAATATTGCAGGCCCGGTTTGATTGAGCCTCTTCATGGGCATCAACTGAAATAAATTTTATGAGTACCCACGCCGCCTAGCACCGGGTTGAGCGCAACTCAATATTTACACCAGTGAACAGTACAATTTTGATCAAACCCAAACGAAGGTATGCATATGGCGGTGAACATGAAACCTTCAATGCGGTATTTTAGATTTATACCATTCCATGTTCAGCGGCGTATGATCCCCAGATAAAAGAATGGGGTTGCCGCCCTAAACGAGAAAATACTGGGCTGAACTAAAGAAAATAGAATTTCGATAAGGATCTGAGAATATAAATCCTGCATATCACAGACAACTCCTTAGGCAAATTAAAAAAAGTATGAGGTATATCCTTTGGCGATTGAACAATTTCCGAATTTATATTGGCTGGGATATTGAAACTACCCATCTAAAACTGGCTAAATATTTAAACAAAAGTATTTTAAGAAGCACTATTAACATATATAACGACCTTCGAAGAACGAAACTGATAGCAGCACTGATTGAATGTACGGGGAGACTTTTTACAGCCGCCACACGGCACAATTACTTACGTGAGCATTTTTATTCATGTTTCGTGTTGCTTAGTTTTTTATGTTTGAATGCAAATAGAATTTTAGGCATTTTTTATAAATCTAACTGTTCTCACTTTTTCTTAACGTATGTAAAATAAAGATTCATTTAAATTAAATATTTATTTGTGCAAAGTTTTATTGAATTTTGCTGTTAAAGAGATTTTGATAATCTTTTTTTCGATGAAAGTACAAACTTAGTAAACAAAGTAGTTTTGTGTAGATTTAAGAAAAAACAAATTATAGTCTTAAAGTATCATTCATATAAACAGTTTACGTTTTCTTTATAGAAATAGATTATAAAATCGCGATAAGACCTTTATGCGTTTTCTGTTAAATCAAATTTCGCGACGTCACGTCTACCATTCCCGCAAAGTTAACTGACCACGAACAGACTTCATGGTTGACGACTGTCAATAAACAAAGAACTTGCAACACACTTTACCAGGGTGGCTAGACAATGACTTTTAGAATACTGTGCACACACCAGATTTAAATTTATTCGCCTTAGGTAAATTATTTTGCTTATTGCTCTGTAATTCTGGACCGATTTTAATTGGATAAAATGAGCTTACTGAAACTAGGGCATCTCGAGTTAAATCAGCAAAAACACGATGACAGAAAAGATAACAAAATAAACAAAATAAACCGATGCATCGTCCGTGCTCTTTTTTAAGAAAAGAATGATACCTCAGCACAACTATTCCTTCATTACATATTCAGATTTGCAAATGAAATAGACATAGGTAATAAAATGTTCTTTTTTAAATATATAAATCAAAAGAGAATTTTATAAGGGAATTTGATTTGCCAATGCCCGCTCCAAGGCAATAACCCATCGGGTTCTCATTTTTGTAAATTGCGTGTGGTGTCTGTTTTTGAGCTATAATTATTTTATTAACCATGCTCTCTCTCTTTCTCTTCTTCTTGGCCGTGTTGGGAGGCTGTGTCTTCTGAATGTAGCAATTCCTGATATGCATATTTCACTTTTTTAGAATTTAAATGTTACTGAACAAAGAAGTGACAATACAAACTTACCTAGAAGCTCTCCAGCCTGCTGAGCATTGAACGACCCTGGAATGAAATCTAATGTTGTCATGAAGTCCAGGTAAACTGCTGAAAGACGTTGAATAAACTGTTTGTACACAGCCCCTAAAATATAAATTAATAAAAAATAAACAGTGGGTAAATAAGGTATGTAAAATAGTTGAACAACGAAAATAGCGTAAGTGTCAGTGATGTCTTTTTCGCCAAGACAACTTGTACTTGTTTGTTCATATGAGAACCTGTTAGGGCAAGTGTGAGGTTGGTGCACCAAAGAACCTGGTTTAAACCCCTAGTGTAAAGTTTTTTTTCCACTGATCGTTCGAAGGTTCTTTCTTTTCCTCTCTACATTTTGGCTGCGTTTTAATCTTGATGAAGTTCTGATTCATAGAAAGTGTTAAGAGTACATTTCTCCAAATACATGAAACTCAAACTAGGGTCTTGATGGATGTAATTGTTTCTATGAACACTCATCAATAATTATTTACTAGTCCTATATTCATACTTTGTTCAAGTTTTTTTTTATTTCAAATGTATAGACTATCCCAAAGCCATACAAATACGTCAGCAGCGCCTAGCCAACCATGCAAAAGGCAGTCTTAGTACACGTCGGTACTATCCTATCCCCCAAAATGGATAGTTCTAGTATGACTATTCTGCCACCGATTGCATTGTTCGAAATTAGCATATTACCATCAAGGGAATTTATTGAAACTGATAACTACACTAAGTGAAGTACGGGGAGACCTTTAACTACAGCCACACAACACTTTACGAATGTTGTAGTAATATGTTAAATGTATAGATAACACCAAATTGCTACAATTTACCGGGACAATCCTCGGGTGGTAAAAAGTTACTACCCAGCGTTTGAAGTCTGGTAACCAGAAGCAGTTCAATCATACATTCTGCGCTGATCAAGCCGGCTTCCATCTCAAAACCAATCATCAAAATCAACAAGGGCAACCCTTCACTAAGTTTTGCTATAGCACTACCGTAGTAGCTGAGGTCAACATTGGGAGCTACAGAATGAAGAAGCTGAAGCGACTGGGGTTCATCCAATGGCTGCAGTTCGTGCATATAATAAACTTTTCCGAGTTGACTGAATAATAAACGTGTAGTTGATGTGATCATGACCTTGACTGTAGAACATCTTCCGGCAATAGAGGCAAAAAGGGATAAAATAGTGTCCTTAAAGTCTCCCTCTACAGCATTTTCAGCATTATCGAATAATAGTACCGTTCTGTCTTTGATTCTAGCTAGCTCTTTCGTGATCTGCTGAATCCACATTGCTGGATCGGCGCCGTCCTCTTCCGGCTGCAAACCAAGACACGCACAAACAGCAGACGCTAGAGATCCGACATCGTGTATTGTTGATATATCTAAGTAAAGTGGTGCAATGCCCTTCTTTTTAAGAAACTCACGAACTAATCTTGATTTGCCGACTGCACGTATTCCGTATATTCCGAATATTTTACATTTCTCCCACTGTAGATCTAGTTCCTTTAGGTCCTTAATTCGACCTATAAATCCACTGTCACAACTTTGATTTTCTAATAAATCCGCTTCCATCTTTAAATTTAAAACATAACCTTTTTACATTTCTTAACGCCTACTTGTATTTAGTTTAACAATCGATTTTCTTTCCGCATTACATTATAAAGCAAATTATAAGTTAGACAAGCTAAACAAACATATTTTAAACGAATGGCTGAAACCTGATATAATCTTTATGTCTATTATAATTTAAACGAACCATTCATTTCATACATTACCGGGATAACATGTAACAGGATAACAAATATAAAATTTCATAACACGGATAAACACTCGTAAATTTATTTTGTTTCATATAGCTAAATTTAAGACAGCAATTAAATTTTTGAAACCGCTGATAATCATTTTTGATTTTCATTGTTTATTGCCACGCTTGTACCAACAAGACATTAAATTCCCTAATTTAAGAATTATAAAATGGGTAAGGATATTAAAAGTTTCCCTGTACATTCAATCAGTGTTGTTATCAATTACATCCTTTAAATTCACGAGTCTTGTGTTTGTTAATCTTTCTCCTTTGAATACTTCTGTATGAATATTTCGGCCTGTTTCTTTATGGGTGGGTTTAATATCCCAGCCGGAATAGCTTTTGATAATGGTCGATAAACCCAAGTATATATCTCCTGGTCTTTGGCGTTTCCTGTGACACGCAAAATTAATATTCTCAGATCCCTTGTCAAAAGTCTATTTTGTTTAGTTCTGCCTATTGTATTTTAATTTGTTTCCAACCCATTCTTCTATCTGGGCACCATACGCCGCTATCATGAAATGGTATTTATCTGAAAATACAGCGTTCACTGTCAAATGAACACCATCGTTTGGTATGAATCAAACTGGTATACATGTGTAAATATTTATTTAAGCAACACATATAGCAAGGAGGCGTGGGCAGTAATATGCATTTTCATTATTCCCCAAGAACAGACTCAGTCAAACCGACACTGCAATATGTTCATATTTGTCGTGTTCGGTGACTTTGGAAGTACCATTTCCTTCTTTTTTTGAATTTTACAGGTGCTCGAGTTAAAGATAGATAAATCTTTTTTACCGAGGGATAACTGTTGCATTATGGTACCGAGCCTCTACAAGTTTGTAGTAACACGTAAAACGCCGTCACAAATAACGACATTGTTGAGTGTCTGGACATGATATTCTTTGACACTGTATTCTAATAAAAGCACCATAATATTTTTTGCCACCATATATTGGAAAAATGGTTAAACAATTGTAAATATTTGAATTTTTGGAAATTATCACACCCATATACCATGATGTTCGTAAAAGCATGCTCCTGCTTAGCCGGCTTACCGCGGAACGACCCGCCACTGTTTATGAAGTGATATATGCTTTAAGATATGAACATGACTTTGTAGTTTTCATAAATACTATATGATTGCTGTCTGTCTGAGCTTGATAAACTAGGATTGTTTCTGAAAGAAACATAAAGGGCTGAGCAGGAGTTCACTCTGTATATTTTCTTGAAGCTCGGTAAGACAATTACAGTGTATGTGTGTATTAATGCGCACAAGCGGGTGTGTCTATGATTTCAGAAACCTACAGCCAATCGATTAGCCACATAGTAGAATACACGAGTTCAACCCTTTCGACAAATAAAAGCAGGAACAAAAGAAAAAAACGAAAGCCTCAAACAAATAGAAACAAGAAAAAACGTCGCCATGCGCCGAAATCCAGGTTTTCATTTAATACTTATACTTTTGTAAAGAAAATATCTGGTATGAAGAAACTGAACTTCTATTTTTAGCAACAGTGACCTTGATCTTGATCACAGACTTCTGACTAGCAATCCCCGAGTTGTGTCTTGGTATAAGCTACCCAAAAAAAGTTTGGTGTCAATAGATCACAGCTAACCCAAGTAATAATGAGAAACCTGAATTTCTATTTTTAGCAACAGTGACATTGACCTTTATCACAGACACTAAGGTAGCAATTCTAAGTAGTGTCTTGATATAAGCTACCCACAAGCCAAGTTTGTTGTCAATAGGCCAAAGCAAACTCAAGTTATTGAGCAGAAACTTAATTTCTATTTTTAGCAACAGTGACCTTGAGCTTTATCACCGACACCTGGGTAGCAATCTCAAGTTGCATCTTGATATAAGATACCAACACTAAGTTTGGCGTCAGTATACCAAAGCAAACTCAAGATACTGAGGGGAAACTGAATTTCTATTTTTAGCAACAGTGACATTAACCTTGATCACAGACACCTGGGTGGCAATCCCAAGCTGCCTTTTAATATCAGCTACTCATATACCAAGTTTGGCATCAATAGGTAAAAGCAAACTCAAGTTATTGAGGGTAAGCTGAATTTCTATTTTTAACAACAGTGAATTTGACCTTTATCACAGACACCTGGGTAGCAATCCCAAGCTGCCTGTTGATATAAGCTACCCAAAAACCAAGCTAAGCGTCAACAGGCAATTTGGCATCAACAGATAATATTAAAAAATACTTAACAAAAAAATCTAAGTCAAAAAGGGGCATAACTTTGGCAAAACACAGTCTGGAGTTATGAAACTTGACCTGATAATTGGTACTGTGATGTCAAACAAATATGTTAAGTTTCAAAGCTATACCTTGAATGGTAACTGAGAAAAAGACAACTTTCACAAAAACTTAACAAAATTTCTAAGATAAGAAGGGGCATAACTTTGTCAAAATAAAGTCAGGGATTATAAAACTTGTCCTGATAATTGGTATTGAGATGTCAGACAACTATGTTAAGTTTCAAAGTTGTATCTTAAACGGTTACTGAGAAAAAAGACAACTTTCACAAAAAAACTTAACAAAATTATTTGTGAATAAGGGGCATATCTTTGTCAAAATACAATCAGGGATTATGAAACTTGTCCTGATAATAAGTATTGTGATGTCAGACAACTATGTTAAGTTTCAAAGTTGTACCTTGAATGGTTACTGAGAAAAACGCAACTTTCACAAAAAAAATTAACAAAATGTTGACGCCCGCCCGCCCGCCCAACGACATACCCCAATCTAATAACCAGGATTTTTCTCAAGAAAACCTGGTTAAAACGAATGCATATCAATCATAAACTACAGTATAATGGTAACAAATAGAATTATGTTTGATGTGGAGATGTTTAATTTAAGATTCATTAGACGACGTCTGAGATCAACAGTAGCTACCATTTCATCTAAATTGAATCTCTACACTGTAAGGTTTTGGAGGTGACCTTCCAGCTCATTCATGGTGCTCCTAAGTCTTTCCAAATCTTGCTGATTACCAGACTCATAACAAACTTGACCAATTCTTGTACATTCATCAGATATCATATATAGCGCTTGTCTGTACTTCTCCAGATCTCCTTTGATCTTGTAAATACGCGACATACATTGTAAGCATTCAATGACATTAAAATTATGAGGGAGTGTTCGTATGGCAATTTCTTTTAGCCCATACGCCTCTTCTGCAAGTTCGAGTGCAGTTGTGAAATGGCGCCTCTTTTCTTCCACTTCCGCAAGGTTCAGTAGACGTTTCATGTAAATATAGCTTGTAAGGCCGACCTGTCGAGTGATTTCGACGGTCTTGCTGTAAGCATCAGACGCCTCTTTCCATTTCCCTTCCTTTGCATAAATCTTTCCCAGCGTGTTGTAAATCAACGACAAACCATCCAGCATAGGAATCTTGTGCTCATTTAATATCCGGAACGCTTCGTCCACAAGCGCATGCGCCTGAGCGTAGTTACCCAATGCTCTTTGTCCGTTAGCTGCATGACTGATTGAATATACGATAGAGATGGGAGCTGCATTCGATTGTTTCTTAACTTCAAGACCCTGTTGAAAGAACTCCAGTGCTTTCTGCATATCACCTTTTTGTTCATATAGCAAGCCAATCCGGCTCAAGGCATCGCCGACCTGAGGGTGGACTTTTCCCTGTAACCTCTCACCTCTCTGAAGGCACGAAGTATGGTATCTCTCTCCAACATCAAAACTACCTGTAAGTATAAAAACAATTAAGCCTGTTACAATATCTAGACAAAAATATTTTTGTTTAAACAAGTAAAAGACATCCCTAAGGGTACTAATTATGCACACCATTGTTGCTGGTCTGTTTTATACAAATGTGAAAGAGACTTTATGTCCCTTTTTTAACGAGCATCAAGGTGGCATTGTTACAGCATCTTTTTACAACACTTTGAAGTATCTTGATGATTAGTTCAGTATAAAAAATTAACTTTTGTCCTGCTAAGGCCAACAAAACATTTCCATGTACTTTGGGATAATAAAGCCAAAAGCAAGCAAACGACGGTGTGCATATGGCAGTGAACAGTAAACCTTCGACGCAGTATATTCAGATTAATACCATTCCATTTTCAGCGGCGTATGGTCCCCCGATTAAAAACGTTATGTCCTAAACGAGTTAGTTCACCAATAGACATCTTGCGCTTCATGTGAGAACCTGTTTGATCATTGCGAGGTCGAAGCACCCTAGAACATGTTTTAAACCCACGGTAGCAAAATGGTCTCACCAAGTACAACATGAACGCCTCCAAGGTAACTGAGAGACTGAAGGGTCACCGCCTCAAACTCTCCGCTCACAACTGTCTGAGTGATGTCCAGAGATTTGTTGTAATACCTAGTAATCAAATAGGCAATAAATTATGAATCTTGGAATGTTTCTTTGGCGATTTTGTAGTAACCAGAAATAAACAAACGCAATACTTTATTTGGTTGTTAGAGGCACTCAATAATAACTTCCAAATTTGTATTTTATTACTATTTTTCATAACAGTGAAACCATGATGTTTTTGAGGAAGCAACAGTAGGCCCTACATAAACCAGAAATATACGGTAGAAATACACAGCATTGTGTTACAAGCCATTGCTGGACTACATATGTCGCTGTGTTTTGGAATAGCCATCCGTTTTTCTTATAAGGTATCTAAAATACAATATCAGCAAAAATGAAGTGCGCTGAAAAGAATGATGGGTTTGCACTTTGATTTAATCCATCGTTTTCACCTTAAATATCCTTAACTATTTTGTGTCTGTGTGGTCACTTGTAAAATCATTGATTAATTACATTTGAAACCGACGCTTCTGTACCTAAATCTGAAAGTGGCTTACTTGATAGCTTCCGGACATTCTCCTTGCTTGTAAATGTTCCATCCGAGTTTCTGATACAGCTTGGCTAGTTGTAGGGACCTGCCTTGCTTTTCCAGCACCTTCAGAGCTTCCTCATATTTCCTAGCACCCGAAATAAGATCTCCCTAATTGCAAAGAAATTCAAATAAAACTTTTATTACAACCGTCTGTAGCGGATGATTACGTTTATCAGGGTTTTCTGGGTAACCTTTTTTGGAGGATTGTCTCGGTTAGCTCAATTGGTAACGTATTGGGCAATATCATTTGTTTGCTAGCTTTGCCATTGTTAAGATAGGAAGCGATGGATACATGAAGACAGATATGGGGGCCTGATTCAAACACCACAGCTAACTGATATTTAAAGGATAGATAGGATCTCCGAGCTCAGAAACGATAAGTAATTTATTTATACACAATAAGATTCAGGAAACCATCAATGCTGGCTGCCATGGGTATTACGCTGAATAGCCATCTATTTTAAACATTATTAAAACACAATTTTTTAAGGACACCAGATATACGAACCAGTATTATTGGCACCGTAGACTGCCACATATTATAGAGTACTGTAAATTATCAAAGACAATGGCGCATTTAAGCTGGGAAATCAAATACGGAACAGAACAGGTCTTAATACTTTACCCCTTATGAACGAAAATCGCATCTACCCTGCTGTCTGCATATGAATCACTTTTCCGAAAAGGATTTACATTCGATCTATTCGCAGTATGTGCGTGAGATTTTAATCTGTCTGAATGCTGTTTTTCTTACTTTCAATTTCTTTTTAATCAAAGATTTTAAACAAAAAAAATGAAATTATATCTGTTACATTAGGACAGACAATTATAGTCTGAGAACGGAATTGAGTTGAGCATGAAGAAAGTTTATCGTCACGGGGCCAGATGCCTGAAATTTGAGTTTTATAATCTTGGGCCCTAATTGTTCAGGGTGGAAATTGGGATCAATTTCAAAACCTTACAGCTGTTTTTGATTGGATACATGTCATTTATCTTATTTAATTTTCTTGATCCAGGCGTTTGTTTTAAAGATGTTTGTACCTTTGTTTGACTTTCCAAGCTGCCCACAGCTATAAGGACAGCGGCCCTATCCATTTCTTGACCGTATTCATTGGCTAACCTCAAACAACCTTCGTAAAACCGTTCACTTTCGTCTGAAAGTTTCATGTAAAAGATGTGTTCATTATCAATATTAAAGACAACAAGAGCTTCATTATAAGAAGTCATACTTTCGTTAAATTTGGTAGTATATATATAGTTCTCTTGATGCAGTTTGTTATGTTAAAACTGAGGAACTGTTGGGGGTTTTCTTATTTTTTGCGCTGAACAATAGACAGAGTAACGTCGCAGGTTAACTGGTAATTGGTTATTTCATCACTAAGTCTATTATTTTGCTTTTATGTTTAACTTTCGGAACCATTCCAAATGTAAATTATTGCCTGACAAAATACCACAACTGTTTTTCGTCGAAGGTTTTGAAAATCATTAATGCACTCAATTGTATAAAACAGACAAAAAGTAACTGTTCATGAGCAGTAATGGAAGTGCATATAACTCTTCCGCCAAGATCCGGGTTAAGCGCAACTTGTTATTTACATAAATATAAGTATCTGGCTCATCGGCCTTGAAGGACTGTATGATTGATAATAGCACTTATTGAATGTACGGGTCGACGTTTTACGGCCTCAATTCGGCGGCAGTAAACTACTGAAATGAACTTACGTGTCAAATATATTTCAATGAGCTCGGTGCACGAAGATGCCATTTCAATAAAGAAATGATAATTTCCTTCATTTGTGTTGTTCACTTCCCCGAGTAATTTTCTCAAGTTTGGTTGCTCGTACGTAAACAGTGACAAAGCCTTCATGTACTCTGCTGTACCCATCTTTGCAGAAATGTCTTTCATAACGGCCGTGAATATCTTACAGTATCTGGATCGCACAGCTGAAAGAAACACAACGTGAATGAAAATTGGTTTTCCAAAACGGTCTGACCTTTGCGAAATTATTCTTAAAGCACCAACTGACCTTTGCGAAATTAGTCTTGAAGCACCAACTGACCTTTGAGAAATTATTCTTGAAGCACCAACTGACCTTTGAGAAATTATTCTTGAAGCACCAACTGACCTTTGAGAAATTATTCTTGAAGCACCAACTGACCTTTGACAAATTATTCTTGAAGCACCAACTGACCTTTGACAAATTATTCTTGAAGCACAAACTGACCTTTGAGAAATTATTCTTGAAGCACCAACTGACATTTGAGAAATAATTCCTGAAGCACCAACATAAAACTACCCGAATGTGTATCCACATAACATGAAACGGACCGTTAGATACAAACAAATTATAACAGAAATATAATTAATGGCCTGTAAATTGCTCGATATCAAGTTCTTGTTTACTCAGTAGCAACTCCAAAATGTTTACTGAAACTGAAGCAAATGTCTTAATTAACGTAGCAATTAATTAATATAATGAGAAGATAACCTCATTAGTAATTAAGTAATGTTGAAGGTGACGGTAGCAAATGCATTTAACATAGCAATTAATTTAATCAAGGGATGACCGTAGAAGCAATTAATGGAATTGTCAGTATTACGTGATAATATTGCTTAATGTTTAGATTTACTCCGATTTTAGAATTAATGTACAGAAAACCCCTTCACAAAGAGCACCTCGAAAGTAAGACCACCCGTCTATTTCAGTCCCTTTTTACAGTTTTGCACAATATAAGGACCATCCTTCTATAAAGATATATTGAGTCTAGTCCCAGAGGTGGCATTTATTGCAAGGTTTCTCTGTACATCATTTCCAATTTAAAATAAAGTGCTATGTTTAACCTGGTAAATCTTTGACAGTAAAGTATGCCCTCAGAATCTCTCGAAGTATACCCTGTATGTTGAAGCGCTGGCAAGATGGATCGTAGGTTAGCATGCTTCGGATCCGGATAGGTTTTAAGGCAAACTGCTTTGTGCACGCTACAGCTGGTATCTCTACAAAGAAAATGGATACCTGGTTAAAAGGGCAAAGTTTCAGAAGTTTGTGAAATTATTAATACCAACATAATCCAAAAAGGTATTGGTCTTTCTTCTCTTGTATGCAATGTGCTCAGAAAGTCTGAGATTGAATTTCATTCTTTGCAACTGCTCCTTCTACCACAGTCCTGGTCTGAAGGTTATAAAGCTGAGCATGGAAACCAGTCTCAAATCTCAAGCATCTGATTGGCTGAAATGGCGATCTGTCGCCATTTCAGCCAATCAGATGCTTGAGATTTGAGACTGGTTTCCATGCTCAGTTTTATAATCTTTGCGCTTTGTCTAGATCCAGATTGCATTTCTTCAGTATGTTTGTTTTACGGTCTGATGAATTTTGAAAAATCGTCCATGAAAATCGGTAGACCAGTGAAATGTGGTGCTGTTCCTTATTGTCTTCCGTATTCGGAGCATTGCATGATCCGAAAGTTTTCATTCTAAATACCGTAATTAATAACTGTGACTTACCTAAGATTTCTCCAGCCTGTCGTGCACTGAAGGATCCTGGAATATAGTCCAGAGTCGTCATGTAGTTTAGGTAGACTTCCGACAGACGACGTATAAACTTGTTGTAGACACCACCTTAAAAGCACAATAATGTACAATATGTTGAAAGAAAAGGTTCCGTGAAATGTATATTGCTTTATAGATTTTAAATCAAATTTTATCGAACAATGAATAATAAAGATAAATGGGCCTCTGGTCCCATAGGATGAAATTGTTTTAATACATTTTAACGGTGGCAAGACATTCTTATCTTGTAAGGTCTTACCCGAAGTTTCCTCAGGTGGTGAACATAGAGTTTGAAGCCTACTGACCAGAAGCCGGTCAACCATCTCCTCTGGACTGGTCAAGCCCTCTTTCAGTTCGGAACCAATTAAAAGTATTA
Organism: Corbicula japonica; assembly: GCA_038501625.1. Lineage (NCBI taxonomy): Eukaryota > Metazoa > Mollusca > Bivalvia > Venerida > Cyrenidae > Corbicula > Corbicula japonica. The sequence goes on from JAZAYU010000072.1 coordinate 1,111,260, forward strand.
GCAAAGGCAGTCCCTCACTAAGATCGGCTATTGTCTCACCATAGCGATCAAGCTCAACACCGGCCGCTACAGTATGGAGTAACTGCAGCGACTCTGAGGCGAGAAGAGGCGTCAGTTCATGCTGATAGTAGACTTTACCGAGTTGACTGAACATCAGTCGCGTTGTTGACGTTATAATGACTTTTACATTTGGACAGTGCCAAGAAATATTAGAAAACAGAGACAAAACAGTGTCCTTAAACACGCCTTCTACCGCATCTTCTGCATTATCAAAAAAGAAAATAACAGATTTTTGTATGTTTTTATTGAGCTCTTCCATGATTTGATGGATCCAACTTGCTGGATTTATACCGCCTTGCTCAGGTTTGACTCCCAAAGACGCACAAGCCACAGCCGCCAGAGATTTGACGTCATGAATTGTCGCTAGATCCAAATAACACGGATCAATGTTCTTTTGTTTAAGAAACTGACGAATAAAACTGGATTTTCCGACGGCACGTATTCCGTGTATTCCAAATATTTTACATTTCTCCCACTGTTCATCTAGTTCCTTAAGGTCCTTAATTCGACCTATAAATCCATAGTCACAAATTGAAATATCATTCTCCAATAAATCCGCTTCCATTTTTTTGGCCAGTTTTAATGTTGTTACACTGAAAAGTTGCATATGGTTTTAATTTATATTTTACTTCCTGATTGGGAAAATCGAAAAAGCGGTGACACATGGTGGTAAATATTTTAACTTTCGTTTCTACTTGTTTTATTAAACTATATAGGCCGGCGGCCGGGAACATGTTTGCTCCCCCCTTAGGGAATTTTGTAGACATGATTTTTCTGAAAGTATTTTATGTCCCGGTTATTTTGCAGTTTGTTTGCCTTCTGGCCTTGTGGGGCATCAGGGTGTTACTGAGGTTTTTATATGTTACCCCTTAAATTTGTAGAAAAAATATATGGATTTTGAACCTTTAATTCTGGTCTATTCCCGATATGTGTAAACAAAACATATATTTTTATTTGAGGTCGATGTATTCTCTGTCGATTGGTGTAGTTTTCATTTCGAAATTTTCGATCTAACGTAACATAATATGTAGTGTATAACATACATAGCCCTTAAAAGAAGAAATTTAAGTCAGAAAGTACCTGCAGAATTTTAATTTGTAATCAAACTTAGGCAATGTTACATGTTTTTGAAAGCTGCAAGATAAAACAACATGAACAGTGTGTTTTAAAAAAAACAGACTGGCAAAAGTAATAATTTTACACTAATCAAATTTGTTACCATATTGCTAATTCAACCACAATATTCATGTTTTGAGATGAACAAGCATAAAACATAGACTAAGTGAACATAACATATTCATTAAATATGAAGCTGATTTCCTTTGTTTTTTGGTTTTTTTAATGACGTTGGCTGATTTCTACTTGAAAAAATAATTGTACGTGTATTGTATTTTTAAACTAGTAAAAATGATTGAATGAAGTATCTTCCCTAAACATAGCTTCACAATTAAATTAGGTATAATAATTTTTGGCACAACCACAGTTAGAATTCAATCGCTTTTGAAGCAAAGCACACACCAGGTCCCAATGTTATAAAACTGAGATTGGAAACCAGTCCAAATTCTCAAACATCTGAATGGCTGAAACGGCGACCAGTCGCTATTTTAGCCAATCACCTTGCGACCTGACGTGTTTGTTGGAAATCAGTTCGAAACTTGAAAAGAGTTACCCATAAATCAATTTCATATGATTTGTCCGACCGTGTCGTTAAGTAGTTCTTCACATGATGGTAGTACAAACAAGAAATATCTTTAAAAAAGATAAACGGCGTTGATGGAAAAGATTTATATATACATGTATATAAGAAAGAAAGAAATACAGAGAGGCAAAGCAGACACAGTTTAGATATTTTATTTGTTATAGCTGTTGACGAACCCTCCCTGCCTTCTTAGTATGACTTAGAGATTAAGCGACCGAATCATGACAACTCATAAATTTATTGAAAGTATCTTTCAAAAAAATGTTGAAGCTGTTGCAACAATTTCATACAGTGATAACAAGGCGATTAAAGAAGCAAAATATTCAGTTTCAATAAAATACCTCGTGTAGAGTGAGAATTCAAGATGAATACATGTCCTTGAAATTTAATAAATATAAATAATAACAGTCTGTCACAAGAGCGAAATCTATCAACTTTTACGTATATTAAGTTTAAAAAAAGTGTCCGTCCTGAGTATTGAACCCGGGGCCTCCGCTTGAGAGGCGAGAGTGTTAGCCACTACACTACATAAACTTGTCTTACGGATTTGAAATTAACAATCAGTATCAAAGGAACTAGAAAGGAACCAGTAGGAACTAGGAATATCCACTTCTCTTTCGTTTTACACTGTGTATTGTATGCAAGTGACACCCAAGAATATTCCATATAATATTGTATTAAAGCCATCAATATTGACTTAACTGGTTACTTAAATCGTAAATATGTTTTTCCTCCAATACAACACCCACTAACAACCAATCTAATTAATCTATTTGATTTTTCCGCTGCATAATAATAAAATCCCACTAGATACCTCTCCAGCCTGCTAGATGCCTCTCTGGTGTAAATAGCTACCAATCGAAATAGTTTATTTCATTTTCCCTCTGCATAATAAGAGAATACGAGTATTATTTACAACATTTCATTGGTCGAACAACTAGGTCAAAAGTGAGCTTAGACAGCTAACGCCGAAAAAAGGGAAGAGAGGTAACCCATGCCGCTATGTTCTGCATATTTATTTCAGTTACTTCCCTTGAACCTTATTTAAATGTGCTCCTGCTACATGAGACTCCTTATCAGCCACAGCAGCCCAGCAGCCACAGCTTCTCAGCAGCCCCAGCAGCCTAGCAGCCTCAGCAGCCCAGTCGTCACAGCAGCCCAACCGCCAGATCAGCCCAGCAGCCACAGCAGCTCAGCAGCCACAGAAGTCCAGCAGCCACAGCAGCCCAGCAGCCTAGATTTCTCGCTGCTGTGTCTGCTAGGCTGTTGGGCGGCTAGGATCACGCTGCTGTGGCTGCTGGGCTGCTGGGCGGCTAGTTTCACGCTGCTGTGGCTGCTGGGCGGCCATCTTCACGCTGCTGTTGCTGCTAGGCGGGACTCTAATTTTCACACCAATGACCTTACAATTACAGTGTTGATTGAATCACCTGTGGAGATCTTATGTATTATCATCATCATCATCATCATCATCATCATCATCATCATCATCATCATCATCATCATCATCATCATCATCATTATTATTATTATTATTATTATTATTATTATTATTATTATTATTATTATCCACATTTATATAGCACCCTTTTCTTACATATACATACGCTCAAAAATGCTTAATAAAAACACTTTTTAAGAATACGATAAACAAAATCACCCGTTCCTATATAAAAAACAAACCTTTACATAATATTATACTAATTAATGTATTGCGCAGTGTGCCTAATCGACGTATTGCCAAATCTTTGGCATCGTATATAAACCCTTTTGAGTACTCACGGTATGTGTCCCAATAATCTGGGCTATGATGTAGGCACTGTCTGTCAAAACCATTGCAGTTTTATATAGCTAATGTTGGCCTAGAACAATTGCTATCACAAACGTGATTTAAATCGGCATAACTTAAAGATTAAAGTATATATTCTAACGTTTTTCTCACTGCCATCCATAACCCGAGCCGCTATTATCATCCGAGACTGGCGTTATCATCCGAGACTGGCGTTATCATCCGAGCCCTGATTATTGGGATACATACCGTGGTACTAGAGTAGTAGATTCGATACTCTGACGATCGATCGAGTACTCGGTTACTCGAGTACTCGGTGCCATCCCATAAGAGGCGTCAATATTTGATTTACTATTTAAGTCGTAAATGAGTACTAAGTCTATAATAAAATAGAAGGGCGCTGTGCCCTGCCCTTTTTTCGATGAACTTTTATGTGCCCCATCCCTTTTACCGCCAAATACGCCCGCCACTTTTAAGATAATTAGTAATATGCATTGTCTAAATTTCGACTGTCAAATAACCATTAAAACACTCAAAAAACTTAAACCGGACGAAAACTAATGAAATTAATTTTGTACAACGAGACCTAGAAAGTGTTTTTCATGAGTCTTCTTAATAATTGGTTGTCGGTTATGAAAAAGAAACCTGATGCAAATGTAATCAACCCCCCCCCCCCCCCCCCCCCCCAAAAAAAATGTTGATTTATAATTTTGTGAAGTTGGTGGCGATATTAACATCTCATTCTCGCATCGTACTTTCGCGACCTCGCATCATGTTTTCGCGATCTCGCATCGGTGTTTTGCGACCACGCATCGTGTTTTCGCGATCCCACATCGTGTTTTTGTGTTTTCGTGGTCTCGCCCAAGATGTGGAAAGGGCGTAACAACGATGGCCCCAACGGAACACCGTATCAACGGGATTGTCAGTTCTGCCCAACACGTCGTCCAAGAAGATTTACGAAATCGGGATTGAAGATATTTAATCTCACCATCAAAACATGTTTTCCAGTTGTTTTTTAACAGTGGCATAAATTCAAAGAAAAAGTAATAGTAAAATGATCAAATTTGGGCACAGTATCTGCACCGGCAACGCAAAATACCTTTAAAGCGATGCGATTTGCTGACTCACTGCGCATGTCTGTACTTTATCAGACAAGTTTATTTTGTGATAACGACGGAGAAAGAGTCTATGCGATTTGTACCATTGGTGGCCTTGTAAGTAATTGATCGGAAAGCTACCTGCATACGTGACAAGTTCTTTCGTAAACGTATTCGTATTCGTTATCTATGTTGGGGAATTCGCATACTTTTGTAGTTCGTAAACAAAATGTTGCGAAACGCTAATTTATTACGTACATATTGAAATGAGTGCAATATTTGTAGATTTATGCATGATAAAACGTTTTGATTTATTGACTTTTTATATTTAAAAGATAGTACTTACCTATATTATGGATTAAATCGGAAAAGGAGAACAGGTAATCTACATTTATCCGTATACTACTATTTTTTCATTTAACCGTACCCTTTGTTAACTTAAGGTATTGCGCCTTTCGCGAGTGCTTAGCAATAGGCAAACTTCTAACTTTTCTTAGCGTATGTAAATTAAACAGATAGTATTAACATTGGTTTGCGAAAAGTTGATGGAACTGCATTCCGCTGTTTGAGAAAATTTTTATTTTTATTTTTTTTGTCTATGGCAAAGCAATAACTAGTGTCAGTTTTGACTTAGTGTTTGTGCATGTAAGGCCCTTTATTTGAATTAAGATTGATTCAAAACATTTCATATATTAAATACATAGAAAAGCATAAGGTTTTTATTAGCCCATAATAATAAATGCACATACACGCTAGACTTTGTAGTAGATTATTGTTTTTGCTGCGAATTTTAATTCTCTACACAGTAAATGTACTATTGGTGGCCATAAAAATATATAATTTTGAATGTGTATGAAACAGAAGCAAATGATATTGTTATAAGGGCATTTATAATTACTTTTACAATTTAAAATTCAAATTCATCTTTCAAAATTTCCACGTTACCTCAGACGATAAATCAATGAATGTGTTGGCTATCAAATGTGTACGCATATTTTGAATGGCGGTTTTATCCTTCAGATACAAACTCATATAACTTTGCAAACATTATTTCACCGCATAACTAACAGAAGTTTATCTAAATGTTTTAAGCTAAATAATAAGACCACACTCACGAAAAATGCAAAAAAAGGTTAAACTTTCGTCAGTTAACTTGTTAATTTCACTTTATGTTAAACATCAGTAACAGTTGTAGTAACTGTTCACTGGCTGCGACTAAACGATGAACTAGTATCAGTAAATAATAATGCCTAAACAAAACGGTATACCCATCTATATTATTGAAACATATCAGGGAAAACACCAATTCTAAAATAATTATCGTGGTACATGAACATTGTACAATGAAATTTGGTATATTTCGTGATGAGTTTGATTCTTTGGTACGGTAAATGAGAATGTGTTGTACATTTTAAGAATATCATTGTTATCGTGGTAATTACGATAGTAGAAATATTTTCTTTTTCTTTTTTTTCCAAAATAAACATTTATCACGCATAAATTTCCCAATTTGAAAGGCCAGGGCCTCTTCCAAATTTTCTGCCCGGACAACACAGTCATGTGAAAAAGGGACAGTCTGCGCTGCGTGTGTTATATTTTATAGTAAATACCGGTAGTCTTCTGTTACTCCTATTCCTCTTTTCATGCTCTTTGAACCAGACATGTCACATTTCTTTCATATGATAACAGGGCTGAAGGTTATAAAACTGAGCATGGAAACCAGTCTCAAATCTCAAGCATCTGATTGGCTGAAATGGCGACTGGTCGCCATTTCAGCCAATCAGATGCTTGAGATTTGAGACTGGTTTCCAATCTCAGCTTTATCACCTCCAACCCTGATTACATCAAATTCAAATGGAAATTTATTAAAAACATAAAGAATCTTTGCAAAATGCACAAATATGCTTTACAATAACTGATGATTTTTTTAACTGAATGATTCTAATAGAATTTACATTCCTCTTGCACTTGGCTATAATAAAAGTCTTTCTTCAAATTGTTTCCATTGTGCATTGGAAAACATTCGGTCCAATACATGTCTACAAAAGACTCACACAACTTATGGACTGTGCTCAGTGTTTTGTCTTAAGGTCGACGAGCATGTGTGTTTTACCCACTAGTGGCTGTGAAAAAGCCTTTTGTCATTCCTTTTGTCGACAATATGCATGTTCCAACAGTTATTCTAAAGCGTCATGATATCAGAAACTACTTTTAAAATAGTGGTTAGAAAAATGGGTTTAAACGTACACCACATGTTTAGGTTCTATATATACATACGCCATAAATGCCACAACTTCTATATACATATATTTCTTTTGAATTTAATAAAGACATATTTATATGGCTTGCAGAGCAATGTAGTGTAGATTTTTCTTTGAACAACAGGCATTTTATTTTCTCTTTTCAGGAAACTAATTGTATTGGAAATTATTTATCTGTTCTCGTTAAACACTACATTTATATGTCAAAATTTAGAGAAAACTGCGATACACATCTTTCTGTTCAATTTTTTAAGACATTTTTAAAACAAAAACTAGAGTCAAAATAATATATCGCAAAGTTACAAGGAAAACAAGACACTTTCAATCAAAATTTTGGAACAATATAAAGGAAAGTTAAAGAATCATAAACAATTATTATCCTGACAAAAAACTGAGAAAAAACTAATTTTGTATTTCCGAATAACCGTTTTTAATCATCTAGATACACAAATTATTCAAACTTTAAAAATTCAAATAGAATGTGCAAGGTTCGCTAAGTTCAGAGACGTTTTATATACGTTAAACATACTATTTTCTGAGGCCACCTTACATTATATCCTTACATGTATTATATCTAATAATGCCTTAAAATTGCTATAATTGCATCTTAAATAACATGTTATATGTATTGTATTTAATTTTGTAAATTTGTAGAATGCATATTTGCAATAAAACGGGTTACCCGGATAGGGGCCTCAAACTTAAAAAAAAGAAAACAAAGACATATTTATAAATAAGAAATTATTGCAAAATGAAAATATCTGTTTGTTACGGAAGGTTATTTTGACCCCCCATATATATGTTTTTCGTTAAATAAAATGTAATTAAGCATGCATTTATAAGAAAAAAAGATATTATCAGCATTTTTTCATTCACTTAAATAAAAAATCATGTTAAATAATTGTTATCGCACAGGAGTTATCTGATTATTTTAAGTTATTTTAAGTAATCTCTCCAGCTTTCTTTATCTGAAACTTTATTGCGATGATATAAATATGCTTTATATGTAGTTGTCATAATTAAAAACAACTTATTATGCAGCATCTATATAATTTACAAGTATAATTCATTAAAACGAACACGTTTATATTATTTGAAAAACACATAACCTCGAACAAGAATCGACAAAAGCATAATCACTATAAATATTTTGTTCAAAATGAACATAATACATGTGATTAATATATATAACTTGCACATTCACTGAAGATATATATTTTCACGATGAGCTTATTTCAATGCACCGTGACTGCCATGATGGTAGACTCTTACTCAGTCGTTATCAAGATCAAGATCAAGATTTTTATTAGGCATAAACAATCATGTTTCTTGCCATTAACAATGGCAGATGTATAAATTAACAATACAAAAGTACATACAACAAACAAACAAAAAGGAAGAACTTACACACACATACACACGCACGCACACACACACACACACACACACACGCACGCACGCACGCACGCACGCACGCACGCACGCACGCACGCACGCACACACGCACACACACACACACACACACACACACACACACACACACACACACACACACACACACACTAAGTAATAATAGAGATATTGGAGAACAAGCATGAAGACGAGAAAAAAATAACAACAATGTTTTGGCATAATTATATCTATCTATATATATATAAAAACAAATAGATTCAGAAAATAAGTAAATAAACGTTTGTCTACTGAAGTAGTCATGCGCAGTGAAACATTCATTGTTCATGCCCATCGGAACAAACGTGATGAAAATAGTTTGAATACCGCTTTTATTTCACCGAGAAAATTCTATAATTCACGGGAAGGCATAAAATTAAAGTGTTCATTAATATTATTAACAAATGATGACCTTTTGCTAATGCAACAACAACTTTAGTAATTATAAGTTGTTCCCAGTTATACAAAACAAGCTTCAAAACTCAAGAGTAATATAGAAAGGAACTAGAAAGGAAAGTTAGAATCAGTTAAAAATTTAGGTTTAGTGATATTTTCGAAATAAGACGAGTTAGAAGTGTTGTTGAAATGTAAGTAACGCTAAAATCAATGGCGTAAAACATTTTCTGACATAATAGGCCTGGTTTTCTTTCAATCTATTATCAGTGTTTGTTACAGGTGTAATATACTATTACATCTGATCAAATATATACTTTTACTGCGAGCTTTTTCACTGAATCCTAAAAAGCAGAAAACGCCGGGTATATAATTGATTACTATTATGTCTATTCTCTTTTGCACAACCTTCACACCAGTAGCACAACTGCTACCGTAAAATTTTGGCGAACATTTTCCTTAAACCATTGTACAGAGTTAAACCAGTCGCTGGGAATAATCAACAGAGCGAATACTTTGTTGTAGCAGTGAAACAAGACGAGAAAACATCTAAATACTGCGTTAAAATCGAAAAACACTTTTCCTCTTGTTGAATTTCACTCAGTTCAGAGCCGGAATGTTCGTCATAACTCAACGATGTTTTGATACACTGGTCTAACAATATACCAGCGTGCAGATCCAACATGCATCGAATCCCGTTTCCCGTTTTTCGAAAACAAAACACTCGAAATTGTAATAAGAATAAGTCAAAGGTAACCACCCTACCTTTCCTGATCAAACTAAACGTTGACAGTACCGTCATCGGAACTTGGCAGAACAATTTTCTCGCTTCACCCGCGGTGCGCGATTCCCCCACCCCTACCCCACCGTGCTCCTGCTGGTTTTCGTGATACGGCGTGATTACTTAGACAGATTAAGCTGCAGTTATTATAGCATAGTCAGTATTTCAATATGTGATGCCCAAAATAATCAAATGCCTTTTTTCGGGTCTAATAAATAAAATTTGCCCCAGCCTTGCTTCAATCAATGATGACTGAGAATATGAGCGGTATCAGACCACAAGACTCGTGAAGGATTTCTTGAGTAAAAATTGGTTTATCACCACTAAAATTGTGAACGTGCCGGAAGTGTGGGCATGTGCCCCTGGCGCCTCCCCGCTAAAACTACCCCTAAATTATTTCCCCATAGCATTGTTAGTACAGTCACATTACGAAAAAAAAATACATCAAACTTAGACAAAATTGCAACAGAAATGAAATGTTCAGCACCAATAACATTAAGTATAAACAGCATCATATCCAAAAAGGACAAAATCGGGCCACGGATAATCTCTTAATTAGTATTTAACAGGCTCAATCAAACCGAGCCTGAAATATTTTCAAATTTGTCATGTTCGGTGACTTTCAAAGTTCCCCTTTCATCTATTTTAATTAGTATTTTTACAAAATAGGACAAGTTGAACGCAAAAATGAAACATAAATCGCTGTCTATGTGCAATATTCGGCTTTTTTTTCAATACGATCTTTCAAACTCTAGTCTTAATACAGACTTCTGTAAATGATTTTTGTCATTAAACATTTAGTCTGATAAACATTAAATATTTTCGGTCATTTTACACGTAATAGACTAACAAATTGAATGTTTCATGTTGATTTACCCCACCCAATCAAACGTTTTATGAAATGTTAAAATTTCACAGAACTTATTTTGAGAACTAGCAATACTAGTACATGTATTACCAAATTTTAATTTCCAGTGGTCTACTCAGTTTGTGGCTTAACTGTTTCTACTTTTATGTTCTTAAAGCAGCTAGCACCTCTTTATTCACTGCTTTAACTACATATTTTTAATGGCCAATCACATTGGTCTGCTTAACACACTCTCGTCTTCACTGTGCTATTTCTGGAGATTTTTCAAAGAGGTGGTTCTCTAGGATAGCAACAAGTTCACTTGGAAATGAGCGCCATCTTATCATTAACTCACTTTCAGCTGCTACGGTATATACATGTAGTACTAAGTTTCCTTTCAAAGCAGACAGTTTTCAACGCTTTCAGCGCTTTGATTATGAGATTTTAGGATTTTAAAAAGATTTGTAATGATACTAGTGTCATGAAAAAATACGAATTAAATTTATCATATTCATATAAATCATGTCGTCTGATTTACAAAATTTCGGTGTTAGCAGTTTTTGAAAAATACAAGATCATGAACTATAATTGATCTATATCAAATACGTTTTGGAATAATAACTATAACGCTGCCAGGCTGCTAAGCTGCCAGGTTGACAATCTTACTTTAAACCTACATTAAAATTTGTTTTTATTTCATTATTTCATTTAAAAAAAAGTATTTTGGTTTCTGTCGGCATACAAATATCGCGCGATTTCATTTTCTGTAGAATAAAACAACTCCGAAAAAGTCAAATGAGATTTTCGAATAAAATGACTTTAAGAAACACTAGCGTCTTGAAAATCTATTTTATTGAAATTACTCATGTCTTACTGATTTTTAAAGTTTCAATTTTCGCTTTTTCTGAAATATATATGAACAAACTATGATATTTTAAAATCGCGCAATAACATCATATCCGTCGAGTGTTTAACTTCTCTCTACAAAGCTGCTAACTTATCGCTTGCATGCCATGGTGCTAGGATGCTAACTTCATGCTGCCAGGCTGCTAACTTCACGCTACCAGGCTGCTAGACTGATAACCACGCTGCCAGGCTGCCAACTTCACGCTGCCAGGCTGCCAACTCCACGCTGCCAGGCTGCTAATTTCATGAACATTAATAAATAACGAGTTATACGAATTATTTCAATTCAATCATTTTTGTACTTTTGAGATAAGCGTAAAATAATCATGCATGAAAAATTTTCTGTATGATCTATGGGCATTAGAAATATTGCTCGTCGGTTCATACATGTGGTGAAGATCCGCAATATGGCATGCAGGCGACCGGGATGGTCATGACATGACATGATAATAATCGCGCACTTTTCCGACATTGCCGTCTTCATGTTACATGTACAGTACATTTAAAACACTGCAGTCTGCTAGTTAAGTAGGGTTACCACAATACATACAATTTAGGGGTATTGGGTGGAGGGGTGGGTGCTACTGGTTCTTAGCGGTTGGACTTAAAACACTGTCTTCAAAGTAATACTCCGCTCACCCATGCAGCATGTGTTCTAAGTGGGGATGTGTCGGTTCCTTACAAAACCAATCGTTAGTGTTATTGTTTGTTATTGTTTGCTAAATTGCTTCTGAGGCGATGGACCGATGCCGACACACACCCACACTCACGAAGGAACCCACAATACAGGAAAGGTTCAGTAAAACATCAAGCATGCAGTTACTCATAAAATAAACACATAACAAAAATGCATACAGGAAAAGAAAATTAATATAATATTATCTTTATGTGTAAACATTCTCAAAGTAAAAATACTAACATAAATTTAATTATATTCATGACGTCATAAGTTTCTAGAAAGAATTAAAGTATATCTTTTGTGGTATATTTTTATAATGTTATTCATTACAAAGATGCGTATTTAACACTACCAAGCATTTGGCACAAAACTGATTCTTAAATGGATCATCAGCCATACCGGAAAACTATTGTATTTCTTTGTTTTACATCGATTGTGGATATAATTCTTCAATATTCATATAATTACGCTAGTAAAAGCTGAACCTGTTGCCTAATGAGACAAAACCTCTTGGACTTTGGTTGCTCTATTGGGAGAGACAAGATTACACCATTCTTTATAATTGTTTGTAACTTTATTAAACAATTTCCTCTGAATCGCATAATAAAAATGCAATGTTTTAGTGGCAGTCATCTAAAGCAATTATCTAAACAGTCTTGTTCTGCAGATGCTTTATCTGAATAATACGTAATACCAGTATTTCAATCAAGATGTCATTGTTAGTGTAGATTTTGCAACTGCATTAAGGCTTCGTACATTAGAAGTGCTTCATCGGGAGAGTCCGGCAAGAGGAATTTTTTTCCTAGAAATTCCACCTTTTTCCAAAATACGACTGAAAAGTTAAAGTGATCGGTACATCCCATTCGACACTCTTATGCTAAAGTGTCTTGCTAGCCCAGTCATATCTGCAATCGACAAAGAAGAAAATACGGAACAGTCGCGGACCCCAAAGAGTTCTGGTTGGTGAAATAACATCTCGGGGGAAAGACTTGATGGGGTTTCCAGCGACCTTTGAGGTCTTATCCTGTGATGATTCCAATGTTGTTTGAATACATCTAAGTGAGTCTGTAATGGTCTTGTGAAGCACAGCCGCGCTGTTTCAACATGATCGGAGTTAGTTATATTAAACAGTCTTATGTCTACCATGTCCTTAAAGATATTTCTCCAGAAATGTACAACAAGTTTCATCAATACACTCCAAAACATTTCTATTCGTTGGTTTGCAGTAGAACGGCCGACCAGAAAGCTGCTTTCACCAGATATACTGTCACCATGGTGAAGTCTTAGTAATCGATGTGCATCGCGAATCACTATATTTTCAGTGCCGGTGTCGCTTCAAATGATCCTAGGTAAAGAGTTTTGTTCGATAATATGGTCAAAATAGTCTTGAAATTACGTGAGGATTGTTGTTTGATCTGACAACCTTTAACCATCATTGTTCGCGAAAATCCATCCATAGCTCAATGAATGGGAAAACCATACGGCTTCAGCTTCTCATATCCATCTATGTCAATCATAAAGTTAGGTTCTAGACTTATGTACGTACGTCTTCTCAATACACCATGCCGACGCAAAATGACTCCCTCTGTGTAGATCGCAACCATGAGGCGTGTGACACGTAAACTGTAGTGGGAATTCAAAAGTCGCCAAATAGTCATATTCCCAGCGTTAGCAAAGCCGTTGTGCAGCAAGTGCTGTATCTTTGATATAATATCTGTGACTGGTGCTTCATTATTATTCCTTCGTAGGCCAAGACGACGAATGGTTTTTCTTGAACATGTCTTGCTAATAGCGAGGTTGTGCTTTAAAATTAAAAATCCGAGTATTTCTTCACTGCGGTACATGCAGTGGTGATAATATGTTGTCAATTGTTTTTGCTTTCATTGTCACCTGGGTAGCGGCTCTGAAATTGGAAAAAAAGTTGTATTATCTATATAAACCTGAACATGCACCAGTCAGTTAAGATGACTACTTTCAGTAAGCTATAATTTTCTCGCATATTGACTGCAGATTCCGACCGCCGGAGGTCTCTGGCCCATAAGTTAGGGGCATGTGATAATCTGTAAACATTGTGCCAAGGAAGCGCCTAAGCATCATTTTTCAGGTTAGATAACTTTTCCTAAAGAATCCATAAATTGAAAGTGTAATACACAAACACACGCACACACGTTCGCACGCGCCTTCACCCACTATACAGATACGCAAATTAATGTCATTCAGGATGGCAGGTTATACAAGTCAGTAGAAATATTTAGAGGAATGTGTAAAAATATTTTATTCCACTAGCTGCAAGATTATCTTACTTTTTCTTCAAAAATTGAAAATATATTCATATAAATAAAATTGTAAATGCATGTACTTACCGGATCAGGCAGCATCTTGTCGAAGAAGGCGTTTAACACGCGGTCGTATGATACAACTTAATAACGTTTTCTCCAGCGATTAAATATAGAGTTTATATACATCCAGCAGTAACTTTGAAGATATTTAAATTGCAATACATATATTAAGTCGCAAAACGCTCATAAGTCTTCAAGCTTCTTAATTTCTATTCACACATTTCAATCTATATGATTTCGTTTTTTTATCACACAACTTGTCTTGTCGTTAAATCTATTAAACATTTATAACTATTACAACGATACTTGGTTATACATTTTACCAACAAATATATATATATATTTCAAAGTTATAAATGTAACAACACATGTATTTTGATTTTTATACAGTAATTATATTTAACCAATCATATATATATATGGAGGGTCAAAATAACCTTCCGTAGTTTGTTACACACTTAGTTTGCCTTTATTTAATCGAAAATATATTTGTCCTATGCATATTGTTTTAAAATTTGTGTTTAAAATTTAACCCGGACGAACTTGATGTTGTAGTACCATTGTTTTCCTCATATTTGCAATGCACAACATAGCCTTATAGTTATGACGTAGTCCATCTGTTCAGGGACGCCAAAATATTACAATATCTTTTTTGTTTGCTCAGGCTTACTAACATAATTACTTTTGGATTGTGCGTATGAACTAGAAAACGTAGCAACACTTCTGGCCAGGGTTCAGCAGATTCCCATGGAAAGTATAGAATATAAAGAATAACAGGTTATTGTCTTTTGATAACAGCTGATACTTGGCATGATTAATATGGTCGTAGGCAAGGCGACGATCTGCTGAGCCTCTTCGACCATATAGACCGAGACCTTCACCAACGGGAAAGGGTAGTACTAACACTGAATAAAAGAACTTACTGAATATTATTCTTATTACAGAACAATAAGATGGATTACAAGAAAGAAGCTGGTCGTTTAAAATTTGGTATTGACTTGCGACAACAGGCTGTCTACCATGTTGACTTCCTGAAGTCGGTAGATGGAGTGTCCGCATTGAAGAAACCACACAACCTGAAGCGTGCCTTATACCGCTACGAGAAATATTGGCTACCGCTGGCAGCAGAACATAGCAAGGAATGTTTGACGGCACCACTGGACATCGAATGGATTTGGCATTGTCACATGCTTAGTCCAAGAGCCTATGAGACAGACTGTCAGGCTATTGTTGGTTTTACTGTTAACCATACATTACATTATGCCGGGAAATTTCGAGAGAAACAGATCGAGTCACAGAAACTTTGGTCCCGAAAGTACGAGAGTGAAGAACCATTTACCGCTGATTTCTTAGCACCGTATGATTTTGACAGAATAGATAATTTTGAGTCCAAGATAACTTACGATGTGGTATCAGCAGCCCAGAGACAAATGGTATTCTACTACCAGGTATCTCTACCCCATCACACTGACAAGAAATTCCTGGAAAGTTCTTTGCTGAGGTATAAACAATTCCTGTATTTGAAGACATTTCTCCCTAATGACTTCCTCCTCGTGCCCTGTTACGACATAGACTTGATCTGGCATACCCATCAGCTGAATCCTCTCATATACAAGACGGACATGATGAAGATAATTGGACACTTGTTTAACCATGACGACACAGTCAACGATAGAAGCGAAGGATCCAAACTTTACGATGCTGACAAACAAACGAGAGTAAGCTGGAAAAATTTCTACAATGAATCGTTTCCTCTATATGGAGCGATGTATCGGGGTGACCCACCGCAGGGCTTTCTTTACAAGGTAACTCCGGAAGATTGTTATGGGTTTTGCACAAAAATCTGCAAGATTTCAATGGAACGATTAATCCTAACACTACCATCATCAAACCCGGACATGTACAAGAAGTTGAAATTGATCGGCTCCAGTGCGGCGGGAAATAAAACTGTTCAGCGGTTGTTTAAAGTCAATCGACCAACCGAGTCTCAGGAATCGACCACCATTACTTGGGAGAACATTGGACAATATGATTTTAACACATTGGTTACAAACAACATATACTTTCAGTTGCAAGAGAAAATTGGCTGGGGATTCTGTAAGAGTTCCACAGATTTAGGTTCAAATTCAATTAATATGCTACCGGAAGTTGAAGCTGTATCTAACGCAGGGACGGGTGGAAAAGTGAAAGCACAAGTTCGAGTTGGGTCAAATATACAACTTGATGTGGAATGTTCATTCTCACCCCCAAAGAAGGGCAAGACAATTTTGTTTCTTGACCATGGAACATACGAGAATGCGGTCATTCCAGAGAATATCAAACAGTTATGGGGCCCCGTGTCCCTTGAAAGGTTACCGCCAGGCGAAAATAACCAGTGTCAAGTTGCTTCACACAGGTTTTTTTTTTCTTTATTTCCAAATGATTTTGCCTCTAGCTGGGAGAGAACCCGCCCGTCACGGCAACAGCGCCTAGCCCTGCAATTCCGACAACGCAACCAATTGAGCTAACCGGGATACTACCCCCCCCCCCAAATGATTGTTCGGATTGCCCTGATATACGTTATCCTCACAAAATGACATCTTTAACGGGTTATTTTACTGATAACAGTACTGACTATATGTACGGGGAGACTTTTACGGCCGCCATACTGCACAAATAGCGTTACTGTGAATTTCCTAGTCCCAAGTTACTCTCTGCTCACGACAGCATTTAAGTCATTAATGATAGGTACATATATATGATTATCACTTTGGTCATAAATTAACAGAAAATAATGCTAAATTATTCAAATTACTAATTGAAAAGTTCGCGGAGATTAATTCTGATATTTGTACTCTATTTCTGTTATTTGGCTGTATGGATTGATTTTGTGATAAATGAGCCTGTTAACGGTTAGTAATGGAAATGCATATATTACCCACACCGCCTAGCCCCGGGTTGAGCGCAACTCAACCCGGGGCCAGGCGGCGTGGGCTGTAATAAGAATTTCCATTATTGCCCATGAACAGGCTCAATCAAACCGAGCCTGCAATATTTTCATATTTGTCGTGGTCGAGGTTCTTCAAAGTTCCCTTTTCATCTATTTCAATATCACAGTAGCGTTGTTTGTGCCGTATGGCGGCTGTAAAAAGTATCCCTGTACATTCAATCAGTGCTGTTATCAGTTACGTCTTTTGTGGGTCGTCGAGCACGATATTTATAATACTATGTTCATAGTACTTCTAAATTTACTTTTTATTTTTAATATTTCGGCCAGTTTAAAGATGGGTGGTTTCAATATCCCAGCCAATATAAATTTGGATATTGTTCAATCACCCCCAAGGATAGACTTCCTGCTTTTTAAATTTTGCCTTTAGCGTTGTCTGTGATATGCAGGATTTATATTCTAAGACCCCCTCTAAAAATTATATTCTGTTTAGTTCCGCCCATTGTTTTCTCGTTTAGGGCAACCCCATTTTTTTTATCTGGGGACCATACGCCGCTGTGTATGGAATGGTATTAATCTGAAAATACCGCATTGAAGGTTCCATGTTCATCGCCATATGCATACCATCGTTTGGGATGGATCAAAATTGTACTGTTATTGGTGTAAATATTGAGTTGCGCTCAACCCAGGGCTAGGCGGCGTGGAGGGTAATAAGCATTGCCATTACTGCCCATTAACAGGCTCAATCAAACCGAGCCTGCAATATTTTCATAGTTGTCGTGGTCGAGGGTCTTCAAAGTTCTCTTTTCATTTATTTCAATATTTACATCAATAAATAATACAAACAATTTAGATCCATCCCAAACGAATTTTTGCATATTGCGGTGAACATGGAACCATTTTCAGACTAACAACATTCCATGTACAGCGGCGTATGGTCCTCAGATAAAATCATACGTTTGTCCAAAACGATAAATCAATGAGTGGAACAAAACAGAAGTTTGCAAGTTTTTGAGAAAAAAAAATCTAGAATTTAATATCGACTGGCAAATTATTGTGATGTATCAAATAAATATTCATTGTAGGTGTAAAAATAAAAATGTCTACAATTTTTGAGCTAGCAGCCTGGTGTATAAATTTAACTGCCCACAAAAAGAATGAAAATATACCATGCTTTCTGTAGGACTTAAAAATAACCCCCTCATCTTCTTCAGTTTAAGATAAACTTGATCTCTAGGTTGAAGAACCACCTTGGACATTCTGTGTTTACTGCGAGAACGATACACAGCCAAGCTTTAATGATGTCGGTCATTCAGGTGTATTACCATGACAAAATGTCGGTGATTGGTCATCTTGTTTCTTCAGATCAACTCCCACTACCTACCCAGGTAAGAATTCCTTAACTCGTTATATTACCATTTAGGTGTATTACCATGACAACATGGCAGTGATTGGTCATCTTGTTGCTTCAGATTAACTCCAACTACCAACCAAAGTAACAATACCTCAACTCGTTATATTACCATTTAGGTGTATTGCCATGCCAACATGGCAGTGATTGGTCATCTTGTTGCTTCAGATCAACCCCTACTTCCAACCCTGGTAACAATTCCTCAACTCGTTTAATACCATTTAGGTGTATTGCCATGACAACATGGCAGTGATTGGTCATCTTGTTGCTTCAGATCAACTCCCTCTACCAACCTAGGTAACGTTTTTAGCACAACCAACAGCGTTGCCCCAGTATACCACAGCCAGGCAAACAACTACAATGTTCTGCTTAGAAATAACATGATATATATCCCAATAAAGTCATATGTTGATTTCTTGTGTGATTTCAGGTTTCTAAGGACCAGATTACGATAAATCCAAAGCAGGGTGAGAGAGCCGTGCTTCTGAAGAACAACGAGGGTGACTGGGGTATACTGACCGGGAGGTGGGGAGGATTTAGGAGAGGAGTTCCAGGAACAAGACGTAAGTATTGTCTTCTGAAATCACGACACTTAATCCCATGTTAACCATGCAAATTTGATTAAGATAGTTATCCGCCACTTGCAGGAAGAAAGTGAAAAAACTTAACAGATATGACCAGATTCAGTAAAATAAACGCCGGCCCACAAATCCAAAAAGCAGTCTGTGAAAAGTGAATGTAAAATGCAATCCCTTAGGGATACAAGTATCAATAACAGTATCAATAAGAAGACAGGGAGATGTAAAATGCAATCCATAAAAGATACAAAAAGTTACGTTTACTGTTTTGGGCTAGTTCTAAAACATCTCATACCTTTATGTAAATTGTTCACCATGACTTTATGAAAAGTATTTATTTTAGGAAGTAAAGGAGTACCTGGAAGTCCAGGAACGCTGTATCTCCGGTTTTACAAGATGTCTAGCGGTAAAACTATGGCATGTCAACTTGGATATCTCTACGGCAACTACGTCTTTAATTTGGAATCTGCCTGTATTGACCTCATGAAGGGCGTCATTCAGGCTAATTCTAATGACAACGAAGTTGCTGAAAATATTGCTTTGGCTTTTTCGGTGTCATTGTTACACGTTTTATGTGTACCGCGGCCGAATGGATGGAAGGAAGGAATGCAGGTTAAGCCTACAGTGACAAGACGTGGAAATCGGGCGGTAACAACCATTCCGTCAGATGACATGGCTTTTATTGTGGCGGCCGGCTTACTTTGGAGCACTCCATCAAACTACTATATGCATAGCTATTATGGGGCTCACATATGTGCGATGTGTGGTGGCGCTGGTGGTGGTGTTATGGAGTACGACGGCAATTGGGGAGATCTTCCTGGTGGAGATGCTAGTGGCGGAGAAGCGGGTTGTGACGGAAGTGCATGTGGAGGTGGGGATGGTGGTGGCGATGGAGGTTGTGGTGGTGGTTGTGGCGGATGTGGCGGCGGTGGTGGTTGCGGCGGTGGTGGTTGTGGCGGCGGTGGGGGTGGTTGTGGTGGCGGTGGGGGTGGTTGTGGAGGCGGCGGAGGAGGTGATGGCGGCGGAGGTGGTTGTGGCGGCGGTGGTGGTGGTTGTGGCGGTGGCGGCGGTGGTGGTTGTGGCGGTGGCGGCGGCGGTGGTTGTGGCGGCGGAGGTTGACTTGCTTGATTTATCATACTAGACTGCAATGTTATTATATACATGTAACATTGAAGTGAAAACTATTTTATAAAAAAATAATTTAATTTGCACAAAGGAATTTTTTTTCTTAATTCTGCTCATTATACTGTTTTCTTAGTCTCATTGCTCTTCTTGATGGAGGCCAACGTTTTAATTCATACCCATGAATGATTTAAAATAATACAAAAGTAACTGCTCTGTATAAATGAGCCCCGGATATTTGAAAATTGTGTTAGAGATAATACGAAGTGCTGCTAAAGTATCGCGAAACAACAATGCTAGATCGCTTTGGCGATGCGAGTTCGCGAAAGTACCATGCGAGGTCGCGAAAAATACGATGCTATGTAACGATAATATTATAATATCGTTTTTTCGTGGTCTTGCTGTTCTGAGGGCTGGACATCGAAAACGTGAAAACAGGATGCGAGAACGCGAAACATCGACGCTAAGTCGCGAAAGTGAGCTACTACGACCCGATTTTAATATCGCGTTCTCGCATCGTACTTTCGTGATCTCGCATCGTTGTTCCGTGTTCTCGCCGAAGATGTCGACATGGTTAAACAACGATGGCCTCAACAGAAAACCGTACATTGCCATTTGTCATGGTTGCGTTTTAATTTGATTAAAGCTACGACCAAAAGGTCAAAAGTATGATGAAAAGATACAGATGTTTTGTAATGATTATAGTGGATAGCAAAAAGGACTGTATACAAGAATTATGAAAATAAAATAATTTTATTTGAACATTTTAATTAAGAACAAAGCAAATAATTCACCATTATCCATTTCATAAATATTTGAATTTCCCATTATCAACCGAGCGAATCCCCATTTGCTTCCGGTGCCTCAGAAAAAAGATGTTTGTTGAAGAAAATACTCATGCTCCTGGCTCAAGCGGGATGACATATTGATTGTCGATGTTTGGGCTTTGATAACAGCGGTGTGGTGTACAAAACATGTTACAATTTATTTTCGTAACTAATTTGCTACGAGATTTTGACAATATTTCTTCCTTAACTCTTTCTCACGATAATGTACTCCCGCATATTCTGTCAAAATCTCGTTGTTCTACGCCAATAGGAACCCCTAAAAAAGTCATGTGACTAAAAACTCGTAGCTCGATTGGCTGGAAAAAATTGTCAGTCAAAAAAGCGTAACAGCCGGTGAATTTTAATGGCATCTAAAGCAAGCCAAAAACTGTTTTCTTCCTCAATTTAAATAGATCTACAGAATCGTAAGTTATTTTAATTACATTTTGCATATTTATAATAATTATATAATCATTTAATAACCTATTTGAGTAAAATTTTCGTGAAAAATAAGATTTGTTGCAATATTGTATTATAATTAGAAATAAAAAGCTTCTAGTTGCTTACTGAACACGTACAGTCTGTGTGGGTGAATAAGCTTTATCCAGACGAATGCCGAACACTTCAAATACTCATTAAATCTATATTATAGGGTTTTAGTTTGCCTTTAAATGAGTTACGAGATTTTGGCAGTACATCTTGTTATGGCGGGTTTTTATGTTTAGTAGGTAAGTGATTTTGCCAGAAACCTTTTTTTTGTCTCTCCTGAAAAAATGATTCTGGCCAAACAAATTAGCTAAGAGATTTTGGAAAATCACTGACGATATGTAGTGTTTTGTAGAAATCTGGGATGTTGCGTGATCATTTTCCTGTTTTCCTCTTTATCTGACTGCCGATTCCAAATGTATGGGTATGAGAGGAAGGGCAGGACATCGCTTGATTGATATCTATCGCAAAAGATAAGTATAAGATCACAATTACATGAAAATTATAGAATAACTAACCTCTCATGCTGTTTTCTCCGATCTGGCGATCTAACATTATACTCACAATCTATCATTATCCGCGATTCTCATTATCTGGGTACATACCGTGTTAATAAGGACCGCTGTTTTACAATTGATGAATTGCGAAACTCGGTTTACTGCAGTTAGGGACTGTTGACAGTATTATTCAAAACTTAGGAGAAACTTGAAAAAAAAACAAACAAAAAACACTGAAGTTGGTAACAAAATGTTCAAAATCTATGCTGTTTTGAACATGACGGTAATGACGTCTTGATGACATTTGGCCGAAAAACTGACAGCGCTGTTCAAAAATTCACAGTTCAGTTTGTCAGACTTTTAAAACATCAGAGTTTGTCGGACTTTTGTGGAACTCTTAAAATTGTAATTGTAACTGCAATTTTAATAAAGATGAGCACTATTCCGTGACAAAAGACATTTACTTGTGTCTGTTTATATTTATATTTAATTGTAGGCCAATAACAAAAATATGGTGCTAAATATTTTATTTTTAAATTTCTGTTATTAGGACAAACTAGAAAAAAATGAAATTCGTTTTCTATAACACCCATACTACAAGACCTGCATATTCTTCGAATTTGCTCTAAATTGTCGTATCTTCCGGTTTCTATCATCAAGTTTTGGGCTGATATTGTGAATTTAGTTAATGCAATTTTATATTTACCGTCGGGTATCAAAAGTATCAAAATCTGTAAAATTAAATGACAGATAATCTATTACATTGACACCCCTGTGTGAGCAAAATGTGATTTTCTCATTATTTACAATGTCGTTAGCTATAACATTGCCGCAAGTAATGCAAAGATCAAGTAAACGTCGTCCGTTTTGGTCAAGTACTTGGTCTACACCTTTCCTTAAAGGTATTTCGTTTTCGCTAATAAAAAATAAATTGTGATCTAAGTATCTGTCGCGCGTAATGTGATCTGAATTGGTGTAAGTTCGACTTTTCATAGCGCCCGAAGGAAAATATACTCGAGCGCAAAATAAACGTCTCATCAAAGAGAAAATATTAATTTCTCCACGATAAGCATTTATTACAATATATACCTTAATATGAAATAAATATTTCGTGGATTATGCACTCACAACAAACCGTACATTTTTACATTGAAATGTTTGTCTTCTGATAGATGTAATAAGTATAGGCGAAAGTACGGAGCCCCTAAGGTGACATTAAGCATACTTTTTTTTTCATTTTCTACACTTTTTAAGGATATTATTTCGTTTAAACGAAATAATATCCATGTCAACATGTCTGCCCTATCCAGACTCCATGTCATGTCATGGTTTTGTATATAATTTTGTTTAAACGAAATGTTTATTCGTTTAAACGAAATATTAATTCGTTAGAACAAATATTAATTCGTTTTAACGAAATAATATCCTTAAAAGTATGGAAGATGAAAATAAAAAGTATGCTAAATGTCACCTTAGGGGCTCCGTACAAAAGAACGAGGTATATGTAACATTATTATCTGCAGGATGCAGGGCTTAAAGTGTTTACTTTTTTGACTGGTTGACTGTGAATGTTTCTACTTCAGTATACAATATTTGCAATATTTATTGATAATGACTAAGAGTCAAAGCATTGACAATACAATGTATTAATTAAGTTGAATCAGCAGAGACCTCGGATATATTTAGAATGTTTAATAAACGTGGCGGTTATAAGGGCCTCATGTATTAGTAATGATTATTATACAGTGGTCTGGGTGGGCCTATATAGGCCTATACACTCAACCAAAGTTCTAATTGGTCACTTTTTGTCCGTAATTTTTCATTAGAAAGACATTGGCTTTACTTGGCTTTACTCCCTAAGTGTGATTAGTTGACAACAACAGTTTTCAATTTAAGTTTTTTTGTTTTGTAACAATTGACTTTGGAACAGTTTAGCTCGAGTTATCCACCCTTTTGCTAAAAATGCATTTCATGTAATTTAAGGTTAAGCAAACAGAAAGGTGCTCTAAATTGCATGTTTTGTTCAAAAAGGACTCCTCATTAGTAGAAAAGTCATAAAACTATAAATCAGGAGGATTTTTGTTTTAAAAAATTCCCTTCAAGTACCCAATTTTATAATTACCTTACTTGCAATTAAAGACTGTTCTAATATTGAATTTGCGGTGTACGTTAAGGGTTTTAGATTCATTAAATAAAACAATCGACAAAGATTTAAAATGTATTTACTGATTGATTCCAAGACAAAACAGTTATTTTTAAAACCTCTCCTGATACAGGGAAGAAACGAAACTATCATATATCGTAAACATATAGATTGATGACCAATTAGAACTTTGGTGAGTGTATTTAATGTACAGACAGACTTGATGTATTCGGAAGGTTTAATAGTCATGGTTAACATCAGTGGATAATAAATATGTTTGAAACGCAAAGGGAACTGAATGTAATGGCAGTAACTAATAATCATGGGACTAGATGTATTAAGGATGTTTAATAAGCAGAAGTATTCCAGAAATATGAATCTTTAAAATGCTGGAGGACTTCACCCTTTACTTCATATGTATACAGTATATTGTATATAATATATTCATAGTGGATGCATTATGTAATTTTAGCAAAATATTTTTAGACTAAGACTACCTTAAGTGTCACTTTGATTTCTATTTCTAACGAACTACAACTGTTAAAGTTCTTTAGTTATTACAGATATATACGACAACTTTAGGAATGAATATGGTTCCGGATTATGTATTATCCCTTTATCCCGTCGCTACGCATGGGTAACAGCACTCGGATCACGCTTCGGTTATTCTACCTTACATGAAGCTTGCCGGAGATCGTTGAGTTGATACGATTGGGGCAACAGATGGGAAACTTTAGTCAGAGAGACTTCAGTCAGCCAGAAAATCTAAATCTAACTGTTGGTTGAAATATCCTTATCCCAAACACTGTTGATCTGCACTATTAACCCATGGCATTTTTATGAAAATGTAAAGTTTGAGAGTAAAAAGATAATGAAGAAGAAACAATGACATGGCATAAGTAGTCAGTTTTCCTGTAAATGCATGCAATATGTTTAAGCTGGCCACACATTTCTCAATAAACAAAAATTAAGTTACTTGTTGCTGCAAGGACAAAAAAAAACAGAAATATTTTTTATTAACATTTATTAACAAATATCACAACACTGTTACAATAATTTAATAAAGCGCATAATAAACAGACATTAAAGCACTTGCAAGCACGTCTACTATTCCACAGCAGCTATGTGTATAACAAAACAGTATTGTAATTTCTCACGATTCTGGCTGGACATGTTTCTCCGCAGTTCCCTCCCGACTGGTTCTGTTGGACAAAGCATGATTTGTCGTTGATGTTTCACTCTTAAGTCACATGTGTTTTTTGATCACTCGTGTCTGAACAGTTCACAGAACACAGTTGTCCACTGTTCTGCAGCTTTGTCAGGACTGCTGCTGCCACCTGCTGGTGTTGATGTCACAGGTGACGTCATCATATCGTGTGTCAGGTCAGTGTCGTCTGCTTCCAGGGTGGATTTGATAGACCTAGCAGTGGTCTGAACCTGGAGAAAGTACAGAATTATATGTTGTATTTGGAAAAGTAATGTAATATGATAGTTAAACTATGTAACGAGGCCAATCGTCATCTCTCCATCTTCGTGCCCGATCTTTAGATGTGAAATCTAAAGACTAGTCTTTTTCGCTACATCACTATATCTACATTAATTTATTATAAATTTAACTAGAATGTTGTGTTCCGCGGAACACATGTGTCGCCTGCATGGAAAAAGTTGAAATGTGGGCCTATGTTTAATCATATATAATAAAAATATTTTATTTAAGTTGATTTCAATATTACACAACAGAACACATGTGTCATCTAAATTACATTTAAAAGGGGAATAACTGTAATAATGGTGAAACCCGAGTTATAATCTTCAGAAATTGGTTTGTGCACGCAGATGAATTTTCAAAGTATTAAGTGAATTGAACAAGTACTTTCCATTTTACAGGCAACACTAAGTTTCATGTTAAAGTTGCATTTGAAAGGGACATAACTCATAAAATATTCAAACAGGAGTTATAATTTTTGTAGTTGTCTATGGCTCTCTTCATGTTGATGATACAATCCAAGTATTCAATGAATAGGGCAAGTACTTTCAAATTATATGCAACATTAAGTTTCATGTGAAATTTGCATTTGAAAAAAAAGTCAAACAGGAGTTATGATTCTTGTTGTAACCGATGTTGTTGTTGTTCATGAAGATGGTATATTCGAAGAGTGAATAGAACAAGTACTTTAAAAGTTATAGGAAAGATTAAGTTTCATGTTAAAGTTGTATATAAAAGGGACACAACTCATAAAATAGTCCAACAGGAGTTATCATTCTTGTTCTTCATAATGACGCTGTTCATGAAGATGATTTATTTCGAATATCAAGTGAATTTTCAAAGCTAAAGTCAACATTAAGTTTCATGTTAAAGTTGCATTTGAAAGGGGCATAACTCAAAATATAATCAAACAGGAGTTATGATTCTTTTTGTTACCAATGTTGTTGATCATGCTGATAATGTATTCCAATTATGAAGTGAATAGGACAAGTACTTTCAAAGTTATAGGCAACATTAAGTTTCATGTTAAAGTTGCATTTGAAAGGGGCATAACTTCAAAATATTGAAACTAGAGTTATCATTCGTGTCATCACAGATGGCATTGTTCATGCTGATGATATATTCCAAGTATGAAGTGAATAGGACAAGTACTTTCAAAGTTAAGTCAACATTAAGTTTCAGATTAAAGTTGCATTTGAAAGGGGCATAACTCAAAAAATTTTGAAACTGGAGTTATCATTCTTGTTGTCACAGATGGCATTGTTCATGCTGATGATATATTCCAAGTGTGATGTGAATAGGACAAGTACTTTCAAAGTTATAGGCAACATTAAGTTTCATATTAAAGTTGCATTTGAAAGGGGCATAACTCAAAAAATATTGAAACTGGAGTTATCATTCTTGTTGTGACAGATGGCATTGTTCATGCTGATGATATATTCCAAGTATGAAGTGAATAGGACAAGTACTTTCAAAGTTAAAGGCAACATTAAGTTTCAGATTAAAGTTGCTTTTGAAAGGGGCATAACTCAAAAAAATATTGAAACTGGAGTTATCATTCTTGTTGTCACAGATAACATTGTTCATGCTGATGATATATTCCAAGTATGAAGTCAATAGGACAAGTACTTTCAAAGTTAAAGGCAACATTAAGTTTCAGATTAAAGTTGCATTTGAAAGGGCCATAACTAAAAAAAATATTGAAACTGGAGTTATCATTCTTGTCGTCACAGATGGCATTGTTCATGCTGATGATATATTCCAAGTATGAAGTGAATAGGACAAGTACTTTCAAAGTTATAGGCAACATTAAGTTTCAGATTAAAGTTGGGGGACTACCGGACGACGACGCCGCCGGACAATAGCATCCCTATGTGTCTACCTGCTATCGCAGGCGACACAAAATTACGAATAATGATTTAAATTCTAATGCTAATCTTTTAAGGACAGTGAACAATGTATAAAGCCGCATTTAAGTTAATTTTACAATTTAAAATCAAAGCTCTCTATGCATACCTGAGCCCACTTCCTGGTCGTGTACTGCTTGTACATGTGGTGTACGCCCTCCTTGATAGACAGACGCAGCAGCAGACGTAAATGTCGGGACTGGTTGTTTTCCATTGCAGACATCAGTGACCGTTGTCCAAGGCTGGTTATCTCGGAATCTGGAATTAAGAAAATTTTATATAAAAATAACTATTTGTATTATACAATAAAATCGTATAATATATAATGGTGAAGACTAAAATTTAATATATTTGTGGTTATTTCATAAATTATTTGATGATCTTAAAAAAATCTCAGTTGAAATGAGGTTCGAGCAACCCAATTGGACTCGCTTTGGATCGGCCCTGCAGTGATAACTCACCTAGTCTCTTGGCAAGAACCTCACTGTTATGAAATGCAATCAACACTTTCCTTAGATTCACAGCAGCTGTCATCACATCCATGATGTTGTTTTCTTTTGTGAGAGTAGCTATGATAAGAACTTGTCAACAGTATAGCTTGTTGGCTTCTGTGAAGTCAGATTTGCTGATAAGCAGTGTGGCTTGGATGAAATATGACATGGTATTTAAAGCCCCAGCCCATCTATTGTTTCTTTATTAGCACGACAGTTTGATTTAATGATTTGAACACAATTTACCAATTACAAACAAATGTTATTTAATATGTATTCATCAAAGAAGATCAAAACTGATTAAAGAAGCGATGAAAGGTAATGAACACCATTTAATGATGCAAACAAAAGTTAATTAGATCAATTTTTCCTAATTATAGTCAAAATATCTCTTAAAGTTAATAAGATTAAATTATTATAATTATAATAAATATTTTACAGACTATAAAGTTATAGTTAATAAGATTAAATTATCCTTAATGTATTAAATATTTTACAGATTATTAATCAGTTGTAATAATAATTATGATTCAAATTACTAACATCTTATAAACTTGTTCTTTTCTAAAAATATAATTATTTAAAAAAATCCTTAGGAAATATACCGGAGGAAAAAGAAACGCCCCCCCCCCCCCCAAAAAAAAAATAAATAAAAGAAGAAAAAATCAATAATTTATCCATTCCAAATAAATGTTGTCACGTAGCTTCTTATAATAAATCCCGACTTCCTTATATTTCGTTTTTTTTTGCTGCCCTCAAGCGAAAAACGTCATTTTGCTACCCGAGCGAAAAAGAAATGCTCATCGTAGACAAAGGAGAAATCAATCGATAAAATTCAACAAATTAATCAACAGTCCTTTCTTTAAACTTTACTCCATAATATGCCTAAGTTTTATTGCATGTGCAAAATTTTATTGCATATGCAAACAGTGTAGATCAGATCGACCACCACACCTGAGCCATCTGGTGAGGATCTGCACTGTTCACTTTTTTTTATTCATTGGGTTATTTCTGCAATTGCCAACGGAGGATTCAGATCATAATGATGGCATATATGTGCTGGCTGATCTGGATCTACACTGTTCCTATACATGTATACGATTAAACAAATGTGGAGTAATCGGTTGAAAATGTAATCTTCAACAGGCAGGAGATTTAGTACCTTCAGTATATGGAATACAGAACAGCTGTGCCATCTGATCATCACTGGTCGCTTCTTGGTCAGAAATTATCTAATGAATCTTAAAGCAACCAGTGTAAGTCTTGATCACATGTCATGGATGTGCAGGCTGATCTGGATCTACACTGTTCCCCCATGGAATAACAACCATATCCATGGAGAAAAGGGTTAACATACTACTCAAAGTAGAATCATTCTTTATTTTTCTTTATTCATAAACTGCTTACATAGGTAAATGTAACAGTAAAATGACAGGTTACTAAATATCAGAAACATAGCAAATTGTTTACTGTAGTTTGATACTGAATAGAATTAAATGCAGAATGGAATGGTCGTGAAATGATGTTATGTTTGAACACAGAAAATGTCAATACATATTATCATAAAGTGACATTTAATATATGTATAAATAGAAAATATTTATACACATATTTGGTTTTGAAATAGTTCACTTATTGGGGATGCATATCTGTTATATTCGGTACATGGCAATTACAAATAAATGTTTAAGCACTTAATGAAAGCCACTAATTTTCCAATCAATTCAACACTGGTCATTTTTTAAAATGTATATAAACATATAAACAGTTGGTCTGTAAGTCAGCTACAGATGTATTTATGCAGTGAAAGACATCTGGTAATTGTTGTTCTTAGACTATCTTCAGTCCAGCCATGGAGCGCTCCAAACTCTGAAAAAAACAAAACAATAAACATAACATTTCTGGCTTTAGTGTCAATCTATTAATCCCTAATTCCATGAGTGAATACTGCAGATCCAGATCTGTTGGCACATTCGTGCCATCTGGTGAGGATCTACACAGTTCGTTTTTTTTTGTTCATTAGATAATCTGGTTATTAGTCAATGCGAACAAGTTTTAGGTATTTAACAGAGTGGTCACTGTCCATGACTATGTACACTTACAAAACTTCCCTTTCAACAAGGTAATAAACAAATAACAAAGGCATACTGTGAATACATTCATATTTGAGAGGTTTTAGGCAAAACAGTGTTATCACCACTACTTAATTTCGTCATTTTCACATTCTGTAATTCATGTTTATGTATTTTGTTTAGGAATATTGCTTTACACCATACCAACAGTGTCATACAAACAATATATGATCATTACTTACAAAGCTGTTGTTCGTATGTAACTGTTTTTCACTTTTGAAATCAATTTTAACAATTCTTCAAGACAAAAGTTTGTTATTTCCAGGAACAATCTGACCATGAAATCCATAAAATTAGTACCCCCACTATTGATGAATTCACAAAAATTGTGCATTCACAATAATTGTGCATCAAAACTGAAGTTTACCTTGAGGTCCCAGATAATCAGCTGCCCATCAACACCAGTGGTGGCGATCTTCGTACCATTGCCCTTTGTGCCTGCAAACACTGACACCTGCCTAAAAATAGGAAATTTTCCACATCAGCTTCATCTCCAAAAATAAATTTATTTATTCTATAAGGGAAATTGTAGGCATTCTACTTCACATGTGACAGAAATTTACAAAAGGTCATCAGATATTTTAAACACACTACTATCCATGCAGAAGCATGAATAAAATATAATCCTTATTCAATAAAATATGGACCCAAGATAATAAAACTGAGATTGGAGAACAAAAAACTGAGATTGGAGAACAGTCTCAAATCTTAAGCATCTGATTGGCTACAATGGACAAGTCTCCATGTAAGCCAATCAGATAACTGAGATTTGAGACTAGTCTTCAGTTGTATTATCTGGAACCATGGATGCCTTTTTCTGGCATGTGCCTCAGGTGTCTACTCACTAAATTAAATAATACCACAATAAGTTACATACATAATGGTGTTTTGGTGAAGAGTTTTCAAGCTGGTAGCAGTGTCCGTTCCAGCAGCCCCTTTCTTGTCCAAATCCTTGAATCGACTCATAGCACTGCAAAACAATATCAAATTTTCTAAAGGTTTTTCAAAATCTGGTGTCATTTGACATTATAGAATTAGGATGTCAAAAAAATTTGATCTGACATGATTTGTCATTCCATACATAAAAGATAAAAATTGTGAGTTCCACAAAATCAGGTGAGCTTGGTAACAAAATTCCTGAAAAAAGTTCAATAGTTTTTTATAATGTTTTTCTCCTTATTTTGACATGCCTACATGAGTCTACTTAATGGGTCTATTTTAATCATAACGCCTTGGTCAAACATTCACAAATTTGACACTTTTTTTTGCTATGGATATCATCTGGCATCATTTGTGGCAATCTACCTTGGTCTTTTTTTTGTCTTACTTAGTGGTACTTGTATATCTGTGACATTTTTTTAGAATGTGCAAAATTTGACAATGTACCAAATAACCATAGTACATCCTTACTAAACTGTATCAGAATGGACTGATAAGTTGAAGTTTGTACTTTAACCTTTTTAACCCAAATTTATTCTTAGGCCTGAATATATCAAGTGGCAGCTTGTTCTATTCTGTATCAGACCATTCTTACTGATATATCGCTAACTTATAAATAGCAAACTGTACATATGCAGTGCACATACCCTGACCTGTCATACCATACTAAACCATATCTATTTCGTATTTAATAGTGTCATACCAAACTGCAAGAAAGTGCTACTGATCTGGATCTACCTTGCCTGCACATGCAATATAAACTGCTTCCAAAGAGTAAAGGGTTAACAAAATAAAACATCAGGAAACTTAACCTTTACTAGAAAGACATCAGAAGTTGCAGACAGACTTACCTGACCTTGCCACCTTCACCTTCCTTCGGAATGTCAAGGTCGGCTACATATTCGATGTCACCATTAGCCTTCTGTGTGTACAGTTTGGGGCAGCAATCAAATCCCTAAAACAATCAAGTACACAATCATAATCATGGAATGGTTTTATACTTGAAATCATGTATTTTTAAATCAATTGTTTGGCAAAGAATTGGTCAATCTCATCAATAACTAGAATATGTTCTCGGCCACTGATACCCCCACTGCTACAACAACATTTGTAACAAAGAGCCACAACTCTGGTAAAAATAATCGCAGGAAAAATTCTTTTCTTTAAGATCATCTGCACATCTTGCTTGATCATCTGTGCAAGTTTAAAAGAAATCTACCTGATAGTTAATGAGGAGTGGATGCCACAAGATTTGGGGGATGTACATACGGTCAGACGGACAGAGGTACGGTCCAGTGCAACCCTAGATGCCTCCAACTTTGTAGGGACATAACCAGAGATTTCAGTACAAGCAGACTGCGTGAGATTCTTGCATTTTGATGCAGACAAGAAACACCGAGAGGGTGCAAAATGCCAGTGTATGAAAGAGCGGTAACTCTTTTTAAATATCATAGTTACCAATATGGTTTGTGATGATGTTAAGTGTGATAAGGATCATAACTGTTTAGTCTGAAGATTAGCCAGCACATCTGAGCAGTCTGATCAGGATCTACACTATTTTGCTTTTTGATTAAAGTCATTTCTGACTAAGAAGCAACAGTATTGATCCACACCAGATGGCACATGTAAAGGTTAAAATAATCAGTCTCCACTTACCACAACAACTAGACTTTGTTCAGTGACCCAGGTAAGACTGTAGAATGGTAGGAACTTTCCTTTTACAACCGACAGCCTGAAATGTTCACAAAGTGTTAACTTTCCTCCATAGACACACCTTGCATGGGTGAACAGTGTAGATCCAGATCAGCCGGCACTTCTGTGCCGTCTGATCAGGATCTGCACTGTTCGCTATTTGATTTATTAGGTTATTTCTGACCAAAAACCGACCAGTGCAGATCCTGATCAGACCAGACTGCACAGATGTGCCAGATGATCTGGATCTACACTGGTGGCACATGCGTAAAAATGTGTATTTATGGAGGAAAGGGTTAATCATCTGGTCCCAAGGCTGAAACCCAGCCATGGAACACATGACTTTGATAAAAATGGAAACCTGTCTGCAAACTTACCAACCAATCAATTGTTTGAGGTTAAAGACTGGTATCCTGACTAAGTTTTTTTGAAATCCATGACTAGAATGAAAAATGTTTGTGTCTGCCTCTATGCTACTAATCTTAAAAATTCAAGGTAGATGTAGGAAAGTAGGCCAACAAATTTCAGGCCAATACTGAAACTTTCTATTAAATTCATATTCCTCTTTTGGATAGTACTAGAAAAATAAACGCTCGGACCGGATTTATCGGTCAATTGGTTTTTTTAAGGGAAGTTAACTCCATATGCTCTGTCTGCAGGGCTCACTAGGAATAAATTACATTTTTGTTGTTCAAGTAAAAAGCATTCAAAAACATCTTAATTAATAATAAGCAAACTGGAAAAAGCCCAGGACACTTGACTATTGTTTGATTTTTTAAATGACTGGGCTAAACTTTACCCGAGGCTATGCTGAGGTTCTATACACATCACCTGTGCAGAGAGGTGAAGTATTTTTCAATGATGTATGATTATTTTTTGTGCATATCCGAATGACGACAAAAAATAAAAAAATTAGTCAAAATTACCCAGAATTACCCGATACATCTGTGCCGTCTGATCAGAATCTTCACTGGTCGCATTTTGGTCAGAAATAACCTAACGAATCAGACAGCAAACAGTTAAGATCCTGATCAGATGGCACTGATGTTCGGGCTGATCTGGATCTACATGGTTCACCCATGCCATAAAAGTATGTCTTTGGAGGAAAGGGTTAATAAGGAAGATTGCAAAATATTTTTCCCAATAAGGGATTAGATTTTTTAATATTTTTTACTATAACATACGGAAATGTAAGTCACAGCCCAATATTGTGTTTTACATACATCCAAAATTAATCAATAAAGATAAGTATCTAAACTTGAAGCCACTCATTTGTATGATTTGAATTGGGCAACATATAACTGTTCTTCGCAGGAATTAGACCAGTGGAAAATAAATCTTGGTTTTCCAAAACAAATCTTACTTTTGCCCATTAGCAGCATCCACTATTGCGACACTGGAGTCATGGCCAACCCAGGCAAGCTTCTCTCCGGATGCAGAAAATGACACGCTGTGCACCCATCCTCCTGAAACAGATCGTCCATACAACAATTGCCATTAGTCGACAACATCTTAACTTACCACAATCTCTTTAGATCCAGATCTAACAAAATGTCAATTCTAACAAAATGCAAATACCATATACAATCAATATTGGTTTTCCCTGATAAATGTCAATCAGAAGTTATGATTCATAATGATTTAGATTTGGGTAGCAAAATGACCTGAAGATGCCATTACAGTGGAAATGAATGTGACACCAAATAAAACCTATCTTAAAATTTTTCTTACGAGAAGTGTCAACACTTTCCTTGTTTAAAACACCATGTACACTTGTAAACATAAAACAATGTTCAGAACACTTCAGCAAATACGTTGATCATCTTCTTTTTTTTGCGATTTTGTAGGAGACGATCCAAATGGTTTGGAAGGTTGTTGATAAAAGCATGTTTTAGTGACTCATCATCGGATCCTGATATTTAATTGGTTTTCAGGAGATGATTTTAATTTAACCCTTTCCTCCATATACACACCTTTATGGTATGGGCAAACAGTGTAGATCCAGATCTGCTGGCACATCTGTGCTGTCTGATCAGGATCTTCACCATTTGCTTTTTGATTTATTAGTTTATTAAAGGGATGTCAACGGATATCCGAATATCCGGATAATTATCTGTTCGGATCACCGGATATCCAGATCGAATTTGGCATCCGGATATTCGTTTACAAAAACTTTGAATTTTATATATTATTTTTTTGCTAAATTATCTTTCTGTTATCAGTGTGCATTTAAGCATAAGCATGTTATACAGATTGTCGAGAGGTGATGGCACGCAGTAAATTGGGCTTCACAAGTTTAGAAATGTGTTAAAGCATGACATTATGTATGAGAACTTTCTCATTTATAGTCAACGTTTGAGGTTAATCCATTCTGAGTAAAGAAAATTATCTTTAATTTTGTTTGATCAGTTTTATTGAGAAGGGATAGAGCAATAATTCTGTAGACAACAGGTTTGACGGCAAAAATCAATCACGTTTATCATCGCGTCAGTTTGGTTTTATCTATTAAATAATTGATGAATTCATTTTTATTCGATCTGGCAATCTTTATTTATTAAATCTATGTTCCTACGAATTATTTGTTGTGCTTTCCTTTCTATAGTTCGATGTTCAAGACACTTTGGAAATTAAAATGATAATAAAAAAAGCAAATGTACAGTTCATTCACAAAGCTTTTAATTGTTTTAATTCCAAACTTTTGTGATATTTATTTATCAACTAAAAATAAGAACATAAGAGTACATGTTACTTTTGAGAATATTATTTGCTTTATTGTACTTTTTTATTAAAATATTGAAATTATGAAGTGTTTATATCTATGAAAACGACATATTACTATTAACAAAGTGTTTGTATTCGGATATCTGGATATCCGTTCGGATCGTTCAATGGATATCCGGATCCCGAATTCGGTATCCGTTGACATCCCTAGTTTATTACTTACCAAAAAGCGAACAGTGCAGATCCTGACCCGAAATCATAGATGTACCAGCTGATCTGGATCTACACATGGTTGCACACATGTCAAAAGGCTTATATATGGAGGAAATGGTTAATCAGATTAAACTTACCGCCACCAATAGAGAACTCTGCCATTAATTGACCAAAGGTCATCTTGTTGCCCCAGTTGGTTGATGAAGGTTTCCCTTCAACTTCTTTAACATAGGCTGAGAAAACCCTACAACATAATATGTTATCGATGATCAAATTTGATCTACCAAAATCATAACACAAAGGTAAGAAGTTATTACTTTATTTAAAAAAACACACTTATCCCCCACTTAACATGTTTTCAAGTAAGAAAATTTAACATTTAGAAGTTAAAAGACATAATAAATAATAAATGTTATCATGTTCATAGTGGAGAATTTTGAAGTGTTTTTCTTCCCCCCAAAATATCAGTTATTAAGAATACAAAGTATACAAAATGTCTAACCTGGCCTTGAAGTCAGTGGAGCCTGCAGCAAGCAAGACATTGTTGGGGTGCCAGTCAACACTGAAATATATATGGTACATGTTTTCAACCATAAGGCGAAAATGTAAATGATTTACTGTGTAAATCAAGCTCACGAAAATCTATAATTTTATATGAACGATCCTGAAGAATATGAAAAACCCACAAATTTAATAAAAACCTACAAAATAGTAATTTCCCCAAAATTGTATGCCCTTCATTATAAATGCATTTACAGTTTAACTACTGCAAATATATATAATCACAATCACTGGCTCCACCTTCTTTAATATTGAATACAAAATCACTGAAAACAGTGTTTAAATATAACCTTGACAATTACACCATCAGGATGATTATGAACAAGAACTCACCTGGTGATTGTAGAGCGAATGGGCTTCTTGATGTGCTTGCTCACCCACCAGTTGTTTTCCTTCTCAAAGTAACAGATTGAGAGGATCCTGGCACCACTTCCCACAGCAAACTTGTTCTCTAAATCAGTATCAGATATACTTGTAATTCACGCTCTTACGTTAAGTCTCTAACCCTTTCCTCCACAGACACACCTTTATTGCATGGGTGAACAGTGTAGATCCAGATTAGCCGGCACATCCGTGCCGTCTGATCAGGATCTGCACTGTTCGCTTTTTTATTTTGTTAGGTTTTTTCTAACCTAAATGCGACCAGTTTAGATCCTGATCTGATGGCACAGTTGTGTCAGCTTATCTGGATCTACACTGGTCCCACATGCGTAAAAATGTGTATTTATGGAGGAAAGGGTTAAATTTTCAACAAAATCAAGTGTAGACCAGCCTAGTAAATTAAGAGAGATCTTAACCCTTTACTAATGTGCTGGCTGACCTGGATCTACACTAGTCATCTATGTAATAAAAGATGCATCCTTGACATGAAGTAAAGGCTAAATGGTTTACGTGATTAAAATAAGACTTTATTGTTAACTGTGACATATGATAAAACCTTGGAAACTAATTTTGATGTTACTGATACATGTACTGTTTATATTGCCACTGAGTTCACTTTAAATCCTCATTTGACAGGTAGCAACATTTTTAAGAAATGTCTTGGAAAGATGGTTTCAAAACTGAATAAGTTAAATCATTATTATGTGTCTCTTCGCAAAATTCAGGATATATATATATCCAGGAATTTCAATGCATTTCAAACTGTAAGCTGGGTTAATGAAAATGAAAGAAAATAGCCAGGTAATATGGTCAATATTCATCAGAAATAACCTAATGATTCTAAAAGTGAATAGTGTAGATCCTGATCAGCCCAATGTGCTGGCTGACCTGGATCTACACTGGTTACACATAGGATATGAGTCACATCCCATGAAGTAAAGGGTTAATAGTAAGACCACTGACCTTCAGGAGACCAGCGCACACATGTGGCAGCCCTGTTGATCCTTAGGATGACAAGGTGGGGTTTCCAACCAATTCCCTCCTGGGTCCACACATATGCATTCCTGTCCTGTGAAAATTTAAATTTCTTAAATTTACTATCAAACTTACTAATAAAGTCAAGCAGACAACAGAAGCAGTAAAATCAGTAAAACCTCTCCATGATACCATGCCCAAAGATACTGAAAGTAGAGGTTTAACCCTTTACTCCATATATACACCTTTACTGAATGGAAGAACAGTGTAGATCCAGATCAGCCAGCACAACTAAGCCATCCGATCAGGATCTGCACTATCTGCTTTTGATTCATTAGGTTATTTCTTACCAAACAGTGACCAGTGTCGATCCAGATGAGATGGCATAGGTGTGCCAGGTGTGCCAGCAGATCTGGATCTAAACTTGTCACCCAAGTGATGAAAGGCATATATATGGAGTATAATGTTAAAGCTGGTGGTCTCTATCTGAAGTATTCTAGAATAGTGAGAAACACTGTGGTCTCTATTTAACTAGAATGTGTCCTGGGACACTGATGCCCCCACTGCTGCAACATAATTTTTAAATAACAAAGGGCCATAATTCTGGTAAAAATTGTCGCAGGAAAAATTCCTTTCTTTACGATCATCTACACATCCTGCCTGATCATCTGTGCAAGTTTGAAAGAAATCTGCCTTATAGTTTAGAAGTTGATTTGGGACGTACGGATGGACGTACGGACGAGTGCAACTCTATATGCCTCCCACTTTGTGGGGGCATAAAAATAGACAATGACTGATCATAATGGTATGCCAAAATGATATTAATGTCAAGTTTTACAGGTCTTCAGATAATCAAAGTGTTGTTCTGTTGTACAAATGTTGCTAATTTCTTTTCTCTCAGTAAAATAATAAAACAATTTATGTTATTTCTTTTAGCTTTCTTCATTTCACTAATACCGGTAACATCTGTATGCAGAAAACTAAAACATATAATGTAATGTAGTTTTCTTCGCAAAATGGCAAAAATAAAGATAACTTACAGCCCCACATGTGACAAGAACATTAGACTTGGGAGCCCAATCAATACCCGTGACTCTCTGACCATGCTCTGTGAGCTCGCATGTTGATTGATACTGACCACCCATCTTCTTGTAGATAATCACATTGTTATCATTGTGTGACATTGCTAACCCTGCAATATTTAGAAGAAAAAAAGTTATTAGCTAAACATGACAAAATCAAGATTAGAGACAAGTCTCTAAACTCTTGTTTGTGATTGGTCCATTTGGAAACAGAGCTTAATTTCAACCAATCAGTTCCTTGAGGTTGTAGGCTGGTCCTCTGTAGACTCTGATCAGTAATAATCTTTGCAGTCTGAGATCTACACTGGTTGCAAATGAGACAATTGCTGTCATAAGTGCTTTAAAGGTTAAAACACAACTCATTTTTAGCAGAAATTAAACATATTACTTTTAAATTCTGCAGGTATGTCTTAAACTCAAGGACAAGGTTTTAAACACAAGGATTTTCTGATACTGCCACCGAGTTTCTCAGGTTTTCTAACTATATTTATGTCAGTGCATCCTCTTTCGTTAACAGTTGTTTACCGGATTATCACTGCAGTACAAAGTTTTCAAAGTGCCCAAGTATTCTAAATAACCAGAAAGAGGTCATGGGAAAAACATACATTTATCCAGTAATGTACTTCATAGACATGTGATAGGCTTTTTAAGGATACGTTAAACAATGTGTATGAAAATGAATAGTAGGTATTTACCATTTCTGTCGCCACTAAAGGCATGACAGGTTATAGGCTCCACTCCAAAACTGTGCTTGTCTGTCATTCTGTGTCAGCCTCTGGTCTAAGGAATAAATGTACAAAATCAGCCATTAGCAAATATAAAGATTAACATATTAAAAAAGACTCTATATTTTATGTTTCTAGTAATATATCCTAAGAGGAATTATCTTTTATAACTAGATCAGTTCTTCTTATTAAGATTAAACAAATACATTTTTGCAGTGTTATCAGCTTATCTTTTGATATGTTTGCATTTTATAATACTGAAATGTTCCATTTCCAGAAAGGAATATACATTTATTTGATCAAAAGGCAGGAAAGAGTAATTGTACTTGGCATACCAATATGTGACAAGGGTTCCATTTGACCTGGGTGATGACCCTTTGACTCTTGATATTTCCAAAAAGCCTCATTATGACCCCTATGACTTTTAGCTGAAGGGTCATTTTTTCCTTAAATTAGGGGTATTTTGGCTATAAATGGGCAGATTTGCTTAAAAATTGATCAAAATAACCCTTGAGATTTAGCAGCTAGTGGAACCCCTGATGTGATTTGATGGAGAACAAGTTTAAAAGCTAATGTAATATTAATATTTTTAGTCCTGAAGTTATGACAGGGCTTTTTCAGGGGGTTTTGGGAAAAAGGCCCCTGCTAAAATTGGGAATTTTTTTACACGGTACACACTGGTTTTACACAGGTTGCATACATAAATTCAAGGCATGTAGGCTTCACAGTTCAC
The DNA here is from genome assembly GCA_038501625.1 of Corbicula japonica. Classification (NCBI taxonomy): domain Eukaryota; kingdom Metazoa; phylum Mollusca; class Bivalvia; order Venerida; family Cyrenidae; genus Corbicula; species Corbicula japonica. The sequence continues at coordinate 1,151,585 of JAZAYU010000072.1, forward strand.
TGATCAAAAGTTAAAAAACTGATTTTTTAATTTGAAAAGTTCCTTAATTATATGGATTCTCTTTTGAGTTTCTATTTTATAGGAAAAAAAGTTATTTCTGTTGAAATGGGAATTTTTTTCTTAAAATTGGGAATTTTTTTCTTGAAATTGGGAAAAATGGTCCCTATTTGGCATTGGGAATGGGGCCCATTGTCGGCCTCGTGAGACTAGATGAAAAAGCCCTGTATGAGCTTGCAAGTAAATGTCAACCATTTACTTCATGGGATATATCTTAGATCCTATTGAAGGCCAGGATAGACCCAGATATGTGAAGTCTTAATTCACTCTAATCAGGATAAACACTGTTAACCATAATTCTTGGTCAATAACAACCTAATCATACCCTATAATTTAGGGGGGGTTAGCAATACAACCAAGGATTGAACCTGGGACCCCTTGCATGCTATTCTGACACTCTACGGTACCACGTTGCCATAAAATCTAGCTCGACCGCGAGATAAGTGGACTACTCACTCAACCATAGCCAGGTTACATGTAGCATGATTTGATTCTAAAGAACTTTAAGATATAAAAAAGATATAAAAAACATGAGGTAAAGGAAGATTTTGGAGAAACCTGCATGATTTAAAATAACAGAGGGTAAGGGCATGTAAACAGTCCCTAAAAATTGTACCAAAAACTGGGTACTGACTCCCATCATTCAGGAAAGACATTGTGTACAGCCACTCATTCTTTTAACAAGCTCCAATGAGCAAACTGCTACAGCCCAGACTGGAAGCAAAGGCAGGTCCCATATGCAGAACCAAACTGTATTGCAGCCAAAACTGATTGTCAAATTATATTATATGAATGAAGGTGTGGCTATTATGGATCAGGCAAACCAGGAAATAGACTACAGAAATTTCAAAGTAAAATTCAACATGCAGATAATCTAAAAATAAAGGTTTTAAAAATTTTATTAAATCTCATTAAGGATACTTACACGAAATAAACTTTCAGATTCGCGGACTCTGGTCAGTCAACGCGAATTTACAGATAATGTGAAAATTTTGTTTTCTCTAAAACCCGGAAGTGAAGTGAACTCACACCCGCAAGTGATGCACAAAATCAGATCCCAGATATCAAAATAAAAAAATATTCAAAATATAAACCTTTACACTTCAGATATACATGTATCATGGTATTAAACACACATTTTAATAAGAGATCGATTTTTAATTAAGATATTTATTTTGCAATTTATAATGTCATGCATTAAGTATCTGATAACTGGTTCCTTTTCATTGGTGGGAACCAGGCTTTGCTTTCGTTTAGCACAAGCACAATGAGGATCGCAATACCTTTTATTTATGTACTTTTTTGTAATTTATTTCTTTATTGCTATGGAAAAGATGAAGATCCAGGACCTGTTATACCGCCATCAAAATGTGAAGGTATGACATTCTTATATTTAAGACAAATATACGTTGGAAATTTCTTCCTGGTTTTTAGACCATGTCCTACTTTCAGTTTCGAATTGAGTTTTATTTCTAGAGATCTTTAATATGGATAATGTTTGTGACTTGATTTATGTATTGTTTGTTTTTATTTATGTAGGAATATATTTATTGTCTGTTAAAACCATTAAAAAACAAGAAATTATTGACAGATGTGAAATTTCTCAGGGGGATTTCTGCAAGCTATGTGGAATTCAATGATTGGCTGGTTTTGTTCCTCTAGAGATTTTCTCATATGTTTGTTGCCAGGGTTGAAATATTGACACTTCGATTAAGTAATTGACATAACTTTTAAATGCCTTTGCAGCCCAAACTGATGAATGATGGCAATACTAAATCATTTGCTGTTTCTAACAGTTTGCAAAAACTTTCATGATTTTCTGTTTAATTGTTACAATAAAGTGCCCTTTACTACTTATATACCCATTTTAAGGCCTGTGTGCCCATTGTTAATCTAGATCTGCTGGCACATCCATGCTGTCTGAGCTGGATCTTCACTATTCTTGGTCAGAAATAATCGAAAGAATATTAAGTAAAGATTGTAGATCCAGACCAGACAGCACAAATTTATTTATGGCTTTTAAATAGCATGGACGAACAAGGTAGATTCAGGTCAGCTGGCACATCTGATCAGGATCTGCACTGTTTCCTTTTTGATTAATTAGATTATTTCTGACAATAAAGCAAACAGTGCAGATCTTTTTCAGATTGCATGTTTGTGCTGGCTGATCTGGATCTACACAGTTTGCTAATGCAATAAAAGGTGTATTTATGGAGTAAAGGGTTAAAGATTTTCATATGGTTTGCTAATTCTGTCTTATTTTATCTGTGACAAGTGCTATCTTTGTTAGGATTCTATACAGAAATAGAAATCTCTTCCACTTGAAGAAATGCCGCCTCAATTTCATAAAAAATAACTGGCAGGTCTGATGTAGAAATTGTGAAATGTTCACCTTAGTGCGAAAACGGTGTTACTCCTTCTTATTTTAATTGTTCTTATACCATTTTGCACTTAGGTGAAAAAATGAATTAATTGGAAACCTTTTTATTTTCAGTTTGTAAATATTTAGCAACAGAGCTTAAAGATAGGCTGGAAGAGACTGGAAAAACGAAAGAAGTATTGGAGATTGGTCATGGAATTGATCCAAAGAAGAAAAAGAGAATCAAATACAACACAGCGTAAGATACTGTTGGTGATTTCAATACTTGCAGTAAATACTTTTGTGCATGTTAAGAGAAAGAGTTTCTTCTGGCATAGCCCTTTCCCCCATATATACGCATTTTTACGCATGTGCAACCAGAGTAGATCCAGATCCAGCACATCTGTGCCGTCTGATCAGGATCTGCACTGGTCGCATTTTGGTCAGAAATAACCTAAAGAATCATAAAGCAGATCCTGATCAGACGGCACGGATGTGGCAGCTGATCTGGATCTACACTGTTTGCCCATGCCATAAAGGTGTGTCTTTGGAGGAAAGGGTTAAGAGATAGAGTTTCTTCTGACTTACTTCTGACTGTTGTGAGGATACCTTTGTCCTACTAAGAAATACAAAGAAATATGAGTAAATAGGATTATGTTTCGTCCTGAATATCCAATTTAAGATTGAATCGATATGGAAACAGTTGCGTTGTTTAAAGTGTGTGAAGCCCGAAGGGCTTCTTGTGTACTTTAAGCAATCCAACTGTTTTTCTTACCCAAATGAAAACTTTCAAATATCGATAATTATTATCTTAATAATACAGAAATTATAAAAAGAATTCTTGCTATTACGGCATTTTCGAATGGCTGTTGGAAAAGCAACATTGACGACAAAGTGAATGACGGCACTTTTTTCTGCAGCATCTCGTGGCAAAACATGTGTGCTTGGAGACGTCACACGTCAAAACATCGTGCAACGTCCAACAAATTGTAAATGGTTCTACTGTAGCAACGCATTTTAAAGTAATACGTCACACTGTTAACGATCAGAAATAATGATTCATTAGATGAATAAGACTTCATCGTAGGGGACGAAGTTGAAGTGTAAATACATGTATTTTTATTTGGAGTTGATTGTTCACCAATGTTAGCAATACACTTTATGTATTTTTTTTACAGTTTAACACAACAAACAAAACTCAGAAACTGTATGGACTTGACTTTTCTTTTCCTCTTCCAGAGAGCTGCGACTAATAGAAGCTTTAAATGACCCTCATATCTGTGATAAAATTCTAGACTACAACATTCATAAGGAGAGGTCGGGCAGCTTGAGATTTGCTAAAGGTCAAAGTGAAACATTCCAGACATTACACAACCTGGTGTAAGTACATGATCAGCGTTATATTGTATGGTTTGGTTCAACCTTAACTCCATATGTACGCATTATTACGCCTGTGCAAGTAATGTAGATCCAGGTCAGCCGGAACATCAATGCTATCTGATCAGGATCTGGGCTGGTCGCTTTTTGATCAGAAATAACCTAATGTAAATGCAAACAGTGTAGAACCTGATCAGATGGCACAGATGTGCCCACTGAATGAGATCTGAACTGTTTGCCCAATCCATAAAGGCATTTATATGGAGGAAAGTCATAAACACAGATGAAATGGTGTGAACAGTGCATCTTGGATGAGACATTAGTTTCAGGTTGAAAAGTATGACACTACAATTTGAAGTGCAATGTTTTCTACACCCCTTCAAACAGTCACTTTTCCATCTTAACCCTTTCCTCCATATATTATATACACATTTTATCACATGTGCAAACAGTGTTGATCCAGATAAAGTTGCACATCTTTGCTGTCTGATCAGGATCTGCACTGTTCACATTTTGGTCAGAAAGAACTCAATAAATCAAAAAGCAAACAGTGCAGATCCTGATCAGACAGTACAGATGTGCAGGCTTATCTGGATTTACACTGATCACCCACGCCATAGAGGCGTATATATGGAGGAAATGGTTAACTGTGGAAGATGCCTGAATATCAGAGCCCATGATTAAAAAAAACTGAGATTGGAGACCTGTCTCAAATTTTAAGCATCTGATTGGCTAAAATGGAGACATGTCTCAAATATCAAGCACCTGATTGGCTGAAATAGAGACAAATCTCAAGCATGGATTAGATGAAATGAAAACAAATACCCATTTTAGCCAATCATATGCTTGAGATTTGAGACATGTCTCCATTTCAGCCAATCAGATGCTCAAAGTTTGAGACAGGTCTCCAATTTCAGTTCATTATCTCGGGCCCAGGATTTTAGTTATCAAAATGTGAATGGCTGCATAATTATGTCTCCGCCCTTACATATTTTAGTAATTAACTCATTAATATTTAGGTACAGATTATACATGTTTTCCATGTGTCACCATGATAGATCCAGATCAGCCTGCATCTCCATGCTGTCTGATCAGGATCTGTACTGTTCACTTTTTGATCAGTCAGTCAGATTATTTCTGACGAATGTGGTTACAAATGTAAAGTGGATTAGAAGTGGACCGGAGTGGAAAGAGGCAAAATTGTCAGTTTCATGATTTTCTCTACTGTACAATGTTCTTTATAATTGCAGCTTTATAATTAAACTTTTCAATTATTTTAGCAACAAAGGAGTCAAGGTTGTGATGGATATTCCCTATGAACTTTGGAACAATACACCGGCGGAAGTAACACAGCTTCATAAAGAAGTAAATCAGCATAACTTGTTACCCAAATACATTGGTTAACAGCTACTTGTGTCCTTTACAATTTACATAAAACCTTTTATATTACCTTACCACTTTATTTTACTTCATAGATTCACCTTTATGACATGGGTGAACAGTAAAGATTAAGATCAGCTGGCTCATTCATGCCATCTTATCAGGATCTACACTGTGTGCTTTTAGATTATTTTGGTTATTTCATCAGATCCGCCAGCACTGGTCACACTAGGGCTTTTTTTCAGTCGAATTTATAGCTGATATTCAGTCATGTTCCTAATGACAAAACATGTACTTTTTTCACAATTAGAGAAGAAAAATTCCGAATTGAATCAATTAGAGAAAATGTCTGATGAAAAAACTGTGTTACCTGTGACATTTCATTAATAAATTATTATAGCTTGTTAGTTATTCAGGCATCATTTGTTCCTTTAATCCAGAAATTATTGATAATATCAAATAAAAAATATGTGTAAAACTTTTCATTCCCCAGTGATGGAAAAGAAATCCCAATTTCTGGCAAAATGTTGTGAAATTTCCCAATTCCAGTCAGAAAAAAATACCTTATGAATCAAAGCAAACAGTGTAGATCTTGATCAGATGGCATAAATGGGCCAGCTGATCTTGATTTAAATGTTTTGCCTAAGTCCTAACTATGGAGTAGTCAAATACCATGTTTAGAAATTGTAAAATATTGCATAACATAAATGTCACAAAATATTTTAAGCAATTAACCAAATCTGTTAAATGAAATGTATGAAAGGTTTTATGTGAATTTGTTTTTTGATCTGTGCAGCAATTCTTTCATGCTTAACTGTATGCTTAAATTATTGTTGTACGTGACCTCCGGAACGTGTTGCTTATTAAATACTGTTTATTTCCTTATTCAGGAGCGGGATCCTCAGCTGACCTTACCTTTGTCATCTTCCAGAAAACCAGGGCCCAAGATTATTAAACTTATCATGGAGATCAGTCTCAAATCTCAAGCATCTGATTGGCTGGTCGCCATTTCAGCCAATCAGATCCTTGAGATTTGAGACTGATATCCAGATTTAGTTTTATGGTCTTGGGCACAGGGCCCAAGATTATAAATCAGATGCTTGAGAATAGAGACTGGTCTCCAATTTTAGTTTTATAATCTTGGGCTAAGAAGTTTTTTGTAAACAACCATGGCCCAAGATCATAAAGAGTCCTAAATCTAAAGCATCTGATTGGATGAAATAGAGATGTCCCAAATCTCTATCATCTGATTAACTGACACAGAGATGCCTCGAATCTTAAGGATCAGATTGGCTGAAACATAGATGTCTCCTACTCAAGCATCTGATTGGCTGAAATGGAGACAAGTCTTGATTGTTAGCTGATACGTCTTTATTTTAACAAATCAGATGCTTGAAATTTGAGACTGATTTCTAATCTTGGTTTTATGATCTTGGGTCCAGGTTTTATGTTTGAGTCTTCTTTCTAGTTTGGGAATAACCATGTTTTGGTAGCTGCTCTGTTATAGAAAATGTTAACCCAATTTCATAAAACATTTGACTAAGGTTGAAGACCATTCCCAACTCTAAAGCAACTGATTGGTTGAAATTAAGAAAGTATTCCAAACTTAATAATCAGAAGTTAGTTTTAGACTGGTCTTTAGTTATAGGATTATGATCTTGGACCCAACTGAATTGTGTGTGATATGGACTGGATTTCGTTGAACCCTTTCCTCCATATATAATGCCTTTTATTGCATGGGCGAACAGTGAAGATCCTGATCATTCAGTACAGCTGTGCAGTCAGATCAGGAACTATTGTTCGCTTCTTGGTCATAAATAAATAAATGAATCTAAGTGCAAACAGGGTAGATCCGGATCAGACAGTGTAGATGTACCAGCTGATTTGGATCTACACTTTTCGCCTATTCACTAAAAGGTGTATATCCTGGATATATGGAGTAAAGAAAAAAGCTGATTGCAAATCTGTGCCCAAGGTTATAAAACTGAGCATGGAAACCAGTCTCAAATCTCAAGCATCTGATTGGCTAAAATGGCGACTGGTTTCTATTCAAAGCTTGGCACTAAACAGGGCCCAAGAGCATAACACTAAGAATGAAGACCAGTTTATAATCTCAAGCATCTGATTGGCTGAACCAGTCGCCATTTCAGCCAATCAGATGCTTGAGATTTGAGACTGGTTTACAATCTCAGCCTTCAGCAAAGGCTTTGATCATAGATAGCCATGAAGCAAGACAACCCAAACTGGATTCTATGTTGTACAGGTTTGAATGTTTCTTTCTTCAAGGGATAAAGGGGTGAAGGTGGACCTGGGTATACCCTATGAATTATGGGACAAACCTTCCGCTGAAGTCACACAGTTACAAAGAGAAGTAAGATCTCCGGTGTAAAATGTGCTTCATTTCTGCTGCATGACTTTAACCTTTTAACCTCATATATTAAATGCATGTGCTACCAGTGTAGATCCAGATCAGCTGGCACATCCTTGCATCTGATCTGGTGCATGGATGTGAAATAACCAAATTAACCTAAAGCAAACAATGTAGATCCTGATCAGACATCACGGATGTGCCCGCTAATCTGGATCTACATTGTTCACCCACGCAATAAATTTGTATTTGTATGGTAAAGGGTTAATTTGTTTAATGAAATGCAATTACTGTGAACGCATGGGGCATTCATTTTGCATGGAATTCTTGGGCAGATCCATCCAAAATTGTTAAAATTCTAAAAAGAATTATTGCAGGAAAATGATTTTAAAAAATTTGAAAAAGGAAATAAAGAACCAATGAAAATGTTGTTTTACAGAAACCAACAAAAATTCATACCCACTATTTATAATATGAATGCTTTCACAGTTTTTTTTCTTGTCCCTTGCTTATGGTCTTGGCTTGGCTGCATTACACTGATAAAGTTAAAAACTTCTTCACACACAATTCTTATTACAATACATGTATAGTCAAACCTGTGCCCAAGATCATAAACCTGAGTGTGTAGACCAGTCTGAAATCTCAAGCATCTAATTGCGACTGGTTGCCATTTCAGCCAATCAGATGCTTGAGATTTCAGACTGGTCTACATACTCAGGTAAAATTTATGATCTTGGACCATGTCTTCAAAGACAACAGATTGGAAAAACCCAGAAGTGGTCTTTAAAGACAGGTGGTCTTTGATCACAAGGTGAATTTGCTTGGCTTTTTATCAGTCAGCAGGACAAATAAAATGTGGTCTATATCTACAGGTGGTCTATGGTAGCAGGTTTGACTGTATAACACAACTTCAAGAGAAGAAAGGCTAGACACTCATTATTGTTGCTATTTGTATCAGCATCCAACATGTCCGAATGAAACTTTTAGCAAACTTATGTTAAACAGCAGTTTCTGCCAAAATCTTTATACATTTAACTTCAATCAAGATATTGATTTTGAAAAGAGATTGTAGTCCGGGGTACTTAAGTAATAAGTTCAATACAAACTCCATCAAGACATACTTTAAAAAATAAAGAGCATTTTAAAATTTGCAGTTTAAGATCAATTTCAATGTTTTGTATATCACACCAGGGGGATAGTTAGGCATGTTTGAAATGTTTGCAAAACTTGGTTGTTGCCCCTAGTGGGTCCAGTCCCCAACTGAAGCTCTCAACATTTTCATGGGAGAGTTCCTTATTTGTTTGTTAAAATTAAATATTCATATCTTAGTTTAAGCTTTTCACCATATAATCCAGGAATATGGCCTGCACACACTTCAACACCATCACCCTTTTAAGAGGACATTAATATGCATTCAGAAGACTATCAAAATTTAGATTACTATTTTAAATACAGATGGTATGAACTTTAAAGTAGGCAAAATTTCAATGTTGTATCTTGATGCGTTTTAAAGATATTATGGAAAACTATATTGGACATGACTTTTGTTTATAAATATATGATATCTAGTAGAGATATTTCAGTGTTTCACCGTAGTGGAGCGGTATGAGGAGGACATAGAGAACTGGTACTTTGAACATCAGGACCGAGATATCATAGACTACCTGTGTAGAGAACATGTACTCAGACATGATGACCAAAGTAAGTCATTGTCAAAGAGCATAAAAACTGAAACTGGAGACCAGATTCAAATCTCAAATCAAGCACCTGTGCCCAAGATCAAAAAACTTAATCTAGAAACCAGTCTCAAATCTCTAGCATCTGATTGTGTGAAATGGTGACCATTTCAGAGTCAGTAAGATGCTTGAAATTTGAGACTGGTCTCCAGTCTTATTTTTATGATCTTAGGCCCTAATTGGTTGAAATTTAGACTCTGAGACTAGTCTTCATTTTAACCAATCAGATGTTTGAGATTTGAGACTGGTATCAAGTTTTAGTTTTATGATCTTGGGCTAAGTTACACTTACATTCCTTATTTAGGGCATGGTAAAAGGTATCTCTTTGGTGGTATTTGTTTTACATTTAAGTTTTCTCTATATTTAATAGGTTGTTTTGATTCAGTCATTGCTTTTCCACAATAATATTTAATAGATTGATTAGATTCACTACAGTTGCTCCTCTTTCACTATGTTTAGTTGGCTGTTTAAATTCATTCATCAGTATTTCACTATTTTTATCCGGCTTATGATTTATTTGTTGCTATTCCACTATATTTAACAGGTTGCTTAGATGAAATTTATGTGCCAAAGGGAAAAACAGAAGAAATCGAAGATTCTGGTGATGACAAATCTGCAAAGAAGAAAGCTAAGAAAAAGAAGACTAAAAGTTAGCAAGTTATTCACGGCCATTGGACTGACTTGATTTCATGCTTCTTTTGTGGGTTATCCCAGACCATGTGACCTGACATCTCAAATTTTAAATTTCAATGATATGTCTAAATCAATTCTGGCATTATAAATCAGTTATCAAAGACAGAAATTTATGTTAACATGGTTTGGGAAAACAAAATGAAATCAAGTCCATCCATAATCAGTGTTTGTGATTGTCAGTTTAGTTTTAAAAATTTAAATTTGCAATAATACAGTCCTTTTCCCAACCCAGAAAGAGTTTTTTCCTTTTACCTGGTAGGGAAAGTATTTAGTCACATGACAGGGTAAGGATTTCTTGGACATTGTCCTTAATCCTTTACTCCATATATATGGGTTTTAACCCTTTCCTCCATAGACAGTCCTTTATTGTGTATGCGACCAGTGTTGATCCAGATCAGCCGGCACATCCGTGCCGCCTGATCAGGATCTGCACTGTTCGTTTTTTGATTTGTTAAGTTTTATCTGACCAAAATGCGACCAGTGCAGATCCTGATCAGATGGTATGGATATGCTGGCTGATCTGGAGCTACACTAGTTGCACAGGCGTAAAATTGTGTATGTATGGAGGAAAGGGTTAGATCCAGTTTCTTTTACTTGAATAACTATCACGCATTGCAGTTAAAGTGTTGTTTTCAAGCACGTTGTTTTTAGAAAAAAATTTCTTTTATATTACTATCATGCATAACACTTTCAATAAATGTAAATTTGAAGCATGTGACATCACCCCTTGTAATTTATTAAAAATGCATGGCAGATGGAGTGTTAATTATTATCATACAAATTGTTTAAAAAGGGAGTTCGTTTTTATTGTTCTTCCATACAGAGTTTTATTTCAAATGACACTAATTGAAAAAATCTTTCTATTTCAGAAAATCTGAAAGGAGAAACAGAAAATCACACTGAGTTATGATGACATCTTCATTACCATGTTCCATGTTTTCATACTTATGTGTCTTTCTAATGTTTTTATCCAAATATCAAAATAAGCATTATGTCAATAAATTATCATAGCATAACTGATGTTTTTGATTAATTTGTAGATGTCTATGCTTTGTTCCACATCTCTTTACTCCATGGATATGACTATGATTTCATGTTTGATCACAGTAGATTCAGATCATGGATGTGCAGGCTGATCTGGATCTACATTATATACTGTTCACCCATGGGATAAAAGTCATATCCTATGAAGTAATCGGTTAAGTGTTTTTGGTGTCTGCTATGTTAATTTTGCAAAAAAGAATATATTAGATGATGATTGTTTATTGCTTGACATCTAATGTGACAGAAGCAATTGCTTAACTCCATAGGATATGGCTTATATCCCGTGTGTGACTAGTGCAGTTCCTAATCTGCCAGTGCCCAAGGTTATAAAACTGAGCATGGAAACCAGTCTCAAATCTCAAGCATCTGATTGGCTGAAATGGCGACTGGTCGCCATTTCAGCCAATCAGATGCTTGAGATTTGAGACTGGTTTCCATGCTCAGTTTTATAACCTTGGGCACAGGATCAACACTGCTGCTGTTAAATGTGTAAGACTTTCTGACCAGGAGCAAAATGCAGATCCAGGTCAGACTATGCAGATATGAAGGCTGATCTGGATCTAAACTGGTCCCACTGGACTATGAGCTATATTCATGGTTTTAAGGGTTAAGTGCCGGTAATAAGCAAAAGTTTCACCAATTCATGGTGATTTATTCACAGCTTTCTTCCACTTTGTACATATTTTTTTTTCTTTCTGCCATATTTTGTTGCTATATTTTGCCCCATATCAAAATAATATTTTCAATATTTTTCATTGATTTTATAAAGTCATATTGTGGAACTTGCTCCAAAATTGTGTAAAAAACATTTCCAAATAAAGACCAGTTTGCACTAAATACCTCATTTGTTAAACCATTGCTTTAAATTTAATCAATTTTACCATGAGCACAGACCAGGGGTAGATCCAGAGGATCACTTGGAAGTTGTCTTTATAGCCTTTCCTCCATAGATACACCTTTATTGCATAGGTGAACAGTTAAGATCCAGATCAGCTGGCACATCCGTGCCATCTGATCAGGATCTAAATTGTTCACCTTTTGATTCATTAGGTTATTTCTGACCAAAATGTGACCATTGCAGATCCTGATCAGACTGCACGGATGTGCTGGCTAATCTGGATCTACACTGGTTGCACATGCATAAAAATGCATATATATGGAGGAAAGGGTTAAAGCCTTTTTTTGGTGTGCTACACAATTTCAGTTTTAAAAATGAATTGAAATTTGCTGTCAATTTTTTTTAAATTTTTATTGATAATGTTTAAATATCTTTTGATTGTTTAGATTGGAATCTCTCATTGTGGACATAGGGGTAGGGTAGTTAAGGTGGACACATTGCTCACCCAGTTTTGACATCAAAAATTAAATATTGTCCAAATCTTATGAAATTGGGTTAGAATAATGTGTGAGGATCGCTTTCTTGAAATATGCAAAATATTTTCACGTGCCGAGCAACGTGTCCATCCACCTTAAACATTGAAAATGTAATCAAAACCTTGTGGAGTGCAGTTTCTTTCAAACTAGTTTTTTTGTTTTGCAAAAGCTCACCTAACTTGCATACTATTTTGAAATCCACGATAGATTTGTTTGACATATCCTTTTAACCCTTTCCTCCATAGATCCTTTTTTTTGCAAGGGCGAACAGTTTAGATCCAGATCAGTTGGCACATTCATGACGTCTGATCAGGATCTAAACTGTTTGCTTTTTGATTCGTTAGGTTATTTCTGAACAAAATGCGACCAGTGCAGATCCTGAACAGGCGGCACAGATGTGCCGGGTGATCTGGATCTACACTGGTCGTACATGTGTAAAAATGTGTATTTATGGAGGAAAGGGTTAATATTGATGTTATTGTCTAAATCATTCAACCATACAGCAAAAACAGAAACGGGACACTTTTCAACATTGAAGAACTACGAGATACATATACAAAATTTGTACTTGTGCACCCCACCATAAAAACTAACAGCTAAAACACTTGTTCCATGCACCAGAAATATCAAAATGCACAGATAAAACTTAATTTTCATTAACAACCAAAATGCACATGGGTCGTTAATCAAATTTGGGGAAAATAGGTAAAATATGCAGAGTCAGGGTTTCTTATTTTGTTGAGCGTATGTTGCATTCAACAGTATACAGTTATTTCATATTTGATTTGGGAACAGTCAAAATGTTGGCCCGAGGCGGAGGGGATAGTGTTTTGAACTGTTGCCCGAGGCCGTCAGTTCAAAACACAATCCCCGACACCGAGGGACAACTGTTTGTTCCCAAATCAAATATGAAATAACTGTTATATTACCTGATCAATTACTGTTTTAACAGTACTTACAGATAAAAAAGGAACAAGAAAATAATTTTGCAAATGTGTTTTAATTAAACTTTTTTAATTTAACAATCTTGTAACTATGTCACACTGCCAAAATTTTGTATGTCAGTAGGTTTTCATATTGTTTTTCTCTGTTATATCATCAAAAAACTTGAGGAAACTGTCATTTTGCTGACAAAATTTTAATTTGTTTAAATACTTCACCACGTTTTATTTATGGAGAAATAAGCATTGGAGTCAATTTGTTTCTTTACTGTTCCACATGACGTCATGACGTCAGAACACACGAGGGAAACAGATGAAACTATTGACCGGTCAAAAGTTCGCAAACAAGGACTTTTTTAGAATTTCAGAAAACAGTCAAAACTACCAAATTACATTTATATAAGGTATCAGGTAATAATATAGTTATTTCATATGTGATTAGGGAACAGTTAATTTGTAGGCCCGATAAAAGTGAAGGACTTTTAATGATTTTTCAGGCAATATTTTTGACAGTCATGCTCCAAATAATTGATGATTGCAAAAATTATGTGTTGTAATTGTATGATTAATTTAAATACAAGAGGGAATGTCACAGTGATATGTCTGTATAAATTAGTGCCATAATTGAGAAAGAGAGAAACAAAATGGCATGGTACCGGTACAATCAATCAAGAATCTCAAAAGCCTTGAAAAAAGTTTGTTTTTAATGAACCTTGTGCACTCTTCATATAATATGTTGAAAATTTTGTATTGAATATAAGCACTGGCTATGATTTCTAGAAATTAAAGTACAATATAAATGCAAATTGGAGAAACAGTATATTGACACACTTTTTATCTATGACTGAATCCCCATTTGCTTTGCAGAGCACCACAAGTTAAATCCATAACTAAAACAGTGTATCATGACATATAAATATTCTGTAGAGATGTAATTTTTCAAACTCGCGGAGTTTATGGTGATTTTTGAAGTGTTTGGCTCCTTGTCCATTTTTTGATATCATCAAAATCATTGAAAGTCCTTTTCTTGACCAACAAAGTCAGGGGATGTAGATTTGATAACAAAAAGTCAAGAGTAGCTTAACCCTTTCCTCCATAAATACGCATTTTTATGCATGTGCGACCAGTGTAGATCCAGATCAGCCGGCACATCCATGGCATCTGATCAGGATCTGCACTGGTCGCATTTTAGTCAGAAATAACTTAAGGAATCAAAAAGCGAAGAGTTTAGATCCTGATCAGATGGCACAGATGTGCCAGCTGATCTGGATCTGAACTGTTTGCCCATGCAATAAAGGTGTTTCTATGGAGGAAAGGGTTAACCACCCTGAATATTGTCAAAATGTGAGCAAACACTTTTACTACTGTGGTATCACTTAAATTCGCAGGAAGGAATTTTGGTGCAGAAGCAGAGCTGTAGTGATAGATTTATTTGTTTATTTTATAAGTTTTTTTATAAGACATAATATTACGTAGTGTTATTTCGCTGGGATTTAAATTTTCATTTATTTTATACTTTCTTACATTTTAACTGTAGTAAATCTTTACTCCATATACAGGTTTTATGTGTGACCAGTGTAGATCCAGATCAGCCAGCACACACATCCAGGTCATCTGGTCTGGGTCTAGGATGGTCACTTCTTGGTCAGAAATAACCGAATGAATCAAAAAGGAAACAGTGCTGATCTTGATCAGATGGTACAGATGTGCCAGCTGATCTGGATCTACACTGTTGCCCATGTATAACTATCATATCCCATAGAGTATAGGGTAAAATATATGGGGTAACCTTATTCACAGCAAGTTCATTTTGCAGATCTGAATATAGAATTGAATAAAATCATTTTGTTAAAACTCTTTTACCAAATAAAACACTTGTTAACTCAGAAACTAGCTGAGACACTGTTCACTTATTTAAAATTCAGCTCAAAATATAGTATGTAACAAACAAAATGTCCAAAAACAATTCCTGAAAACACCTTTTCATAATGCATGCCTCATATGTCTTATGAAATCCAGTAAATTGGCTGTATATTGGTGCTTGTAATGTAACTTGGTATATGTATTTACTTCTACTTTGAAATTCCTGTAATTATCTGTAATGATTTTATAATATTTCATAATTTCTAATAAATAGAATAAAGTCAAAAGAAATATTTTTGTCTTCACTAAAACTTAAGAAAGTTCCCATTTATCTAGCTTAGACAGTGTGCAGAGTTACAACTGAATTTTCTAACGATTTTGCAAAGAATTTAAACAAGATGCCTTTTGGTAACATGTCGAGCTCGCTTTCATATGACCCGTGACCTTGACCTTTGAGATGGGAATCAAAGGGTTTGCACACAACATTCTATTTCATTGAGGTTAACAATAATGCCAAATGATAACAAGATTGCTCAACACATGTCAAGTTATGGGCCTTGCAAGCTTTCACATGACCTTTGACCCCTAAATGTGACCTTGACATTTTAGGTGGGAACCTAGGGTAGATTCGAATATAAACATTATGCACAATCCAAAGTATTTCACCCATAAAATGTAACATATCAACTATTTTGCTGTTTTTGTAAAGATCCATAGGCTTCATACCATGCTCAGTATTAATGTGTATTAACCCTTTCCTCCATATATACGCATTTTTACGCATGTGTGACCAGTGTAGATCCAGATCAGCCGTCACATCCATGCCGTCTGATCAGGATCTCCACTGGTCACATTTTGGTCAGAAATAACCTAATGAATCGAAAAGCGAACAGTGCAGATCCTGATCAGACGGCACGGATGTGCCAACTGATCTGGATCTTCACTGTTCGCCCATGCAATAAAGGTGTGTCTATGGAAAGGGTTAATTTGCCATTACTGGCTTGTGGCTGAACCTGCAAACATGAGAGTCCCCTGTTGGTTGCCAATGTCACAAGGTGAGAAATAAGACAGTAAGACTAGGACTTTTACCTGGGACCCTCACTAACATGGCAAGTGCTCCGACAATTGAGCTATCTGGAGGCTTATCAAAATCGTGAACAGGCCCCAAAATTTTATAACTGAAAATGGAAACCAGTCTCAAATCTCTAGGATCTGATTGGCTAAAATGGAGACTTCTTCTCCACTTCAGCCAATCAGATGCTTGAGATTTGAGATCTCGGTTTTATAATCTTCAATTTAGATTCCTACTGCAACATCACTCTATTCAATCATCTTTTCCAATAGTTGACGTCATGAATTTTAAATTAATGGGTGATATTAGTTATTCTAAATAAAGATATCAATATATTAATCCTAATTAAATTCAAGGTCTGATTAGAAGATATCATCAAATGATATCATGTAAATGCACTTAATACTAAAACCGTTCCCAATTTTCTAGCGATGTCAGGTTTCACTCTTTACTTACTGGATACACTTATTATCACATCGATAATCATTGTACATCAATGACGTCTGATCTGGATCTACACTTTTACTTCATAAGTAGAAATAATGTACCGGTACTAATGAATCTAAAAATGAACAGTGCAGATCCTGATCAGATGGTATGGGTGTGCTGATTGGTCTAGATCTACACAATGGTTGTCCTTGGGATATTACATGGAGTAATGGGTAAAATGAACATTAAAACCAAAACAAAACTAATTTCTGGTTATAATTCTAATCAATAATCAACAATAATAAATACACTAATTTGCTCTAAATTATTTAAGCAATCTCAGAAAATTAATATTCATTAATAAAACCTCTTCAAATGTTTGTTCAACCAAATACAAAAGTTGTCTTTTAGACCTATTACTAGATGGATATGCCTTTTTTATCACACGGGCAACCAGCCTTAGATCTTAATCAGCAGCCACATCTGTGCAGTGCAATCAGTATCTACAGTGTTTGCTTTAACCCTTTCCTCCATAAATACGTATTTTTACACATGTGCGACCAGTGTAGGTCCAGATCAGCCGACACATCCGTGCCGTCTGATCAGGATCTGCACTGGTCGCATTTTGGTCAGAAATAACCTAATGAATAAAAAAGCGAACAGTGCAGATCCTGATCAGACAGCACGGATGTGCTGGCTGATCTGGATCTACACTGTTTGCCCAAGCAATAAAGGTGTGTCTATGGAGGAAAGGGTTAATTTTATGAGGCTATTTCTGACTAAACAATGAACATTGTAGATCCAGATCAGATGGCAATGATGTGCCAGTTGATCTGGATCTACACTGGTTGCCCATGTGATAAAAGTTATTTCCATGGAATATTTGATTAAATGACAACTGAACTAAGACATAATTTGTCATTGAGATCACACACACACATGATCTTGTGGTAGCACTTAATTTCACATTATTCAGAATTTTGGCACAAGGCATCAATGACATTTTTGCCTAAGCATAAATTCACGCACTTGTATTATCTTCAAAAGATTACATTTGATAGTTTGTTTTTGCTAGGGTTTGATTTTCGCACATTTTCCCTAGCACAAAATAGATGAAAATTAACCCATTGCGAAATATGATTCTGCAAAATTCAGACAAAAATAAATCCAGATGCATGATCTTCAAAAACTGGATTTTCCTATTAACCCTTTCCTCTTTATATATGCATTTTTACGCATGTGCGACCAGTGTACAGTCAAAACTGCCATAGTGACCCACTGTATTCAACGACTTCCTGTCTTATGTGACCTTCTTCGAGTCCGCCCAAAGATGTTTGCTATATAGTTGCACTGTATTAGGTGACTCACCGTGTTACGTGACTAGCGACCGTGATTTATACGGTCCGGAACGTGCATCTCACTGTTTTTAGCGACTCTGTTATGAAAGATAACTCTGTTCTTACTTCCTGTCTGTAAAAAAAATTGTCGG
The DNA here is from genome assembly GCA_038501625.1 of Corbicula japonica. Taxonomy (NCBI): domain Eukaryota; kingdom Metazoa; phylum Mollusca; class Bivalvia; order Venerida; family Cyrenidae; genus Corbicula; species Corbicula japonica. The sequence goes on from JAZAYU010000072.1 coordinate 1,169,767, forward strand.
AAACAAAGAAAATGCGTATTGTTTTAGATCTTCAGCAGAAGTATGAAATCCGGATAAAGGAATACTGGCATATAAAGTTTCTAAATTTAAAGCCTCAAACGGTTGGCTAGAAAGTTTCATCAAGCGTAACAATATTTCTTTCAGAAGCGTGTGTGGCGAAAGGGGGGAAGTCCAGCATACAGTAAATAAATGGAAATGTTGACTCCCAGATCTGTTTAAAGACAATTCTGCAGAAAATATTTTTAATAATAACTCACTTTTACTGCTCTTATTATATTTTAGATAATTGTTTTTATATCTCTATTTTAGAAAATTGTTTACATCTAATTTTTATCTTACCATAAATAAATGTTTTAACACTATATGCTCTTTTAGTATTATGGAACTTTTAGATAATGATACACCTGAATGTTTGACAGTAAACCTGTATTAAGAGACTCCCTGTCTTATCTGACCGTTTGAAGAAAGTCCCCTGGAAGGTCACATAAGACAGTTTTGACTGTAGATCCAGATCAGCTGGCATGGAAGATCAGGATCTGCACTGGTCGTATTTTGGTCAGAAATAACCTAATGAATCAAAAAGTGAATGATGCAGATCCTGATCTGATGGGATGAATGTGCCAGCTGATCTGGATCTACACTGTTCACCAATGCAATGAAGGTGTCTCTATGGAGGAAAGGGTTAAACTGGAGAACTGATTAAAGCCTTCAAATATTACAAACCAGCCAATGTTTCTAACATGCATTTCATTTAACTTCATTTTTGACTCTATTCAGTGCGTTTTCCTCTTTAGAAAGAATAAATGCCAATATTTCTCACATGCATTTCATTTAACTTCATTTTTGACTCTATGCAGTGCTTTTTCCTCTTTAGAAAGAATAAATGCCGATATTTCTCACATGCATATTATTTAACTTCATTTTAGACTCTATGCAGTGCTTTTTCCTCTTTAGAAAGAATAAATGCCAATATTTCTCACATGCATTTCATCTAACTTCATTTTAGACTCTATGCAGTGCTTTTTTCCTTTTTAGAAAGAATAAATGCCAATATTTCTCACATGCATTTCATTTAACTTTATTTTAGACTCTATGCACTGCTTTTTCCTCTTTAGAAAGAACACCAAGAATCTCTCATTTTATAAAGGAATTACAAATTTTTTATAGCTAAAATCTTTAGAGTAAACACAGTCTGAATCAGGGAGAATATGCAATCAAAATAATTTTCCTTATTTGACAGCCCTTGTTACTTGCCATATGAATGCACACTTACATTTTTCCAAAACTTAACATTCACAACATTATTTTTTTAACTTACAGTACTATAGTTCTTCCTATACTTGTGTAAATCATGAATTTAAAAATTTGAATACATAATTGGAATAATTTATTAAGTAGAATGAATTTTTATACTGATTTTATTGTTATTTAGAAAATAGCACTATGTCTAGATGTTTTATTTTAACCCTTTCCTCCATATATACGTATTTTTACGCATGTGCGACCAGTGTAGATCCAGATCAGCCGGCACATCAGGATCTTTACTGGTTGCATTTTAGTCAGAAATAACCTAACAAATCAAAAGGCGAACAGTGAAGATCCTTGCACAAATGTGTCAGCCGATCTGGATCTACACTGTTCGCCCACGCATTAAAGTTGTGTCTATGGAGGAAAGGGTTAAATTCCATGATGCACAATATATTATATACAAATATTATATTATCACAATCACTTCTTTCCCTTGCTCTTCATTTGAGCAAGATAGAACTCAAGAGTTTTCTGTACAGAGTCTTTCGTGATAAATGAAACAAAGTTTTGGATGTCTTCTTCCCGTCTCGTCAACAGTTTGTCAATGGTGCCCTTGCGCATCTGAATTTTGGTTAACTGCCTCGCATGATCTGAAAAGATAGATTCACGTATCACTAGACACAGAAGCGTTGCAGGGGAAATAGTGCCCTACTGAAAAGATGAATATCCTTTATTCTGTACATAAGCGTTTTAATGCCTGTGCAACCAGTGTAGATCCAGATCAGCCGCCACATCCATGATGTCTGATCATGATCTGTATTGTGCTTTTTTGGTCAGAAATAACTTAATAAATCAATCAAAAAGCAAACTGTGGAGATTCTGATCAGACGGGTTGAACGTGCCAGCTGATCTGGATCTACACTGTTTGCCCACAACATAAAGGCATATATGTTATTGCTAATCAAAAAACACACTATTAAGACCTAAATTTTTCTGAATTAAATGGTCTTTTTTGTGTTTTCAAAATCTTCTACTTTTCAAGTTAAATCTCCCTCATGGGTATCAATAAAGGCACACAGGCAGGCACATAGCTACCTACACGCGAGTACGTGGCTGAATCCAAATGATTCTCCTAAGAATGCACCAGATTGCCCCTGCCCAATTCCTCTCAAAATTTTCACCATATCATAACTATGAATCTACATTTATAGAGAGCTAATTATGCACCTGACAGGTGTCACTTTTTTTTTATTTAACAAGTTTAAAAATTTGCAACCAAGGTCATCTAGAATTATCATCAAAAGACCAAATTTTCAATTGATAAAAATAAAATCATATCCTTTGTGGAATTACCTGGAATTTTGAGCCAGGACTGCATTTCATTCTGAGCCTTCTCCATAATGATTTCCGGCGTAACAACTTCATCCACCAGCTTGATGCCGAGGGCTTGTTCCGACGTCAACATGAGTCCTTTCTGACACGCCAGCTCAGTCTGTCTGTATCCCACCACATTCTTCATAGTATCTACAAACCTGTGACCAACATCATAAAAGTAAAACTGGAGACCAGACTCATCTGAATGAAAAGTCTCCATTTCAGCAAATCTGATGCTTGAGATTTGAGACTGGTCTCAAAGCATAGTTTTATGATCTTTTACACAAACAAATGTCTGATCATTAGCTTTTTGTGCATGAGGGCTAGAAAGTTTGCAAACAACCTTGAACCAAATTGTCAAGGTCAAACAAGGGCCATAATTTGCAGTAAATTTGATCAAAAGTTATCTAACTTGTTTGCTTGGTACCCTGAAGTCAGTAATAAACAAGTTTCCAATCAACCTCTTAAGTTTTTACTGAGATAGGTGTATGATAGTAGCTTTCGTACACTTCATTGAAGTGTTACCAATTTTGACTGACCTGTGATTGCTTTCAACAAACAAGAGGGTCCATAGGACCCTGGGTCGCTCACCTGTCAACAACTGCTCAATAGTTGCAAGTTTGGTAAAATCAAGTCAAACGTTTAAAAAAACATTAAGCTGCTATTGTGGAGAAAATGTAACAAGATGATGCTCTATACCAAATATCTAAGCTCTAGGCCTTATGGTTTCAGAGAAGAAGATTTTTAAAGATTTACTATATAACACTATGTAATAAAACTAGTGACCCCCGGGGCGGACCCATTTTCGTCCCCAGGAGAATAATTTGAACAACTTTTGTAGAGGACCACTACATGATGACACATACCAAATAGCAAGGTTCTAGGCCTTTTGGTTTTAGAGAAGATTTTTTTAAGTTTTCCCTATATAACTATATGTAAACCAAGAAGACCCTAGGGCGTGGCCGATTTTGAGCCAGGGTACATAATTTGAACAAATTTTGTAGACATCCATTACACAATGCTACTTACCAAATATCTAAGCTGTACGCATTGTGGTTTGTAAGAAGATTTTTAGAGATTTCCTATGTAAGTCTATGTAACATGAAGTGACCCCTGGGGCGGGGCCAATTTTGACCCCAGGGAAATAATTTGAACAATCTTTGTAGAGTTCCACTAGAGGGTGCTAAATGCCAAATATCTAAGCTCTAGTCCTTGTGGTTTCAGAGAAGAAGATTTTTAAAGTTTTTCCTTTAGGTTGCCATGGCAACCAGAGTTCTGCATGGAATTGATTTCTTTGAACAAATTTGGAAGAGCTTCATGCAAGGAACATCCGTGGCAAGTTTCATTAACTTTGGCCCAGGGGTTTAAGAGGAGATGTCGTTTAAAGTAAAAGTTTACGGACGGACGGACGCCGGACAAATTGCGATCACAAAAGCTCACCTTGTCACTACATGACAGGTGAGCTAAAAAACAACGACCGAAAAAGTATGGCTTTTAATTTGTCTATTTTCTTTCACTTACTTTATAACAATAAAAAACAAGTATACTTGTCTAAACTGAAAAGAAGGGGGGAAACAAGAGCTGTCACAGAAAATGACATATGTCCCCAAAATGAAGAAGCTTTAAAATGCAGTTGGTATATATATGTTATAAAAATATGCCTATGGAAGGGATAAACAAGAGGGCCATGATGGCCCTTATATTGCTCACCTAAGTACAAAAGTACTCTCAGCTTGTGGTTTCAGACAAGAAGATTTTTAAAGTTTTTCCTATATCAGTCTATATAAAATAAAGTGAACCCTGGGGCGGGGCCAATTTTGACCCCAGGGAAATCATTTGAACAATCTTTGAAGATTTCCACTAGAGGGTGCTAAATGCCAAATATCTAAGCTCTAGGCCTTGTGGTTTCAGACAAGAAGATTTTTAAAGTTTTTCCTATACAAGTCTATGTAAAATGAAGTGACCCCTGGGGTGGGGCCAATTTTGACCCCTGGGAAATAATTTGAACAATCTTTGTAGAGTTTCACAAGAGGATGCTTAATGCCAAATATCTAAGCTCTAGGCCTTGTGGTTTCAGACAAGAAGATTTTAAAAGTTTTTCCTATACAAGTCTATATGAAATGAAGTGACCCCTGTATCGGGGCCAATTTAGACCCCTGGGAAATAATTTGAACAATCTTTGTAGAGATCCACTTGAGGATGCTAAATGCCAAATATCTAAGCTCTAGGCCTTGTGGTTTCAGACAAGAAGATTTTTAAAGTTTTTCCTATATAAGTCTATGTAAAATGAAGTGACCCCTGGGGCGGGGCCAATTTTGACCCTAGGGAAATAATTTGAACAATCTTTGTAGAGTTCCACTAGAGGATGCTAAATGCCAAATATCTAAGCTCTAGGCCTTGTGGTTTCAGACAAGAAGATTTTTAAAGTTTTTCCTATATAAGTCTATATAAAATGAAGTGACCCCTGGGGCGGGGCCAATTTTGACCCCAGGGAAATAATTTGAACAATCTTTGTTGAGTTCCACTAGAGGATGCTAAATGCCAAATATCTAAGCTCTAGGCCTTGTGGTTTCAGACAAGAAGATTTTTAAAGTTTTTCCTATACAAGTCTATGTAAAATGAAGTGACCCCTGGGGCGGGGCCAATTTTAACCCCAGGGAAATACTTTGAACAATCTTTGTAGAGTTCCACTAGAGGATGCTAAATGCCAAATATCTAAGCTCTAGGCCTTGTGGTTTCAGACAAGAAGATTTTTAAAGTTTTTCCTATATAAGTCTATGTAAAATGAAGTGACCCCTGGGGCGGGGCCAATTTTGACCCCAGGGAAATAATTTGAACAATCTTTGTAGAGCTCCACTAGAGGATGCTAAATGCCAAATATCTAAGCTCTAGGCCTTGTGGTTTCAGACAAGAAGATTTTTAAAGTTTTTCCTTTCGGTTGCCATGGCAACCAGAGTTCTGCATGGAATTGATTTCTTTGAACAACTTTGGAAGAGCTTCATGCAAGGAACATTTGTGGCAAGTTTCATCAAAATTGGCCAAGCCGTTTCAGAGAAGAAGTCGATTGAAGCAATTGTTGACGACGCACGACTGACGACGGACGACGGACATCAGGCGGTCACAAAAGCTCACCTTGTCACTACGTGACAGGTGAGCTAAAAATGTATATAATATAATAGAAGATAAGGATCATTTGTTTAAAGTCTGTTGTAAATAAAGGGAGATTATCCTGGAAATATGATTATCTGTTATGGACCTTACCACATATAATGTTGGTGAAAAAGAACAAAGTGAGTGACGATAAGGAAAATATATTTGAAGTTTGAAGTAAATCCCACACTTAATTTAGACGATAAGCAAACGAAATGACTAAGGGCCCATAACTCAGCTAAAATAGTCCAAGCAGAAACTACTGAAGATATGCATAACTAGACGATGTGACAAACACCTGATGATATGCATAACTAGACTATGTTACAAACACCTGATGATATGCATAACTAGTGAAATTTCAATTAAATCCTCCAAATGTTTTGAAGATGGAGTGTGGACAAGGTTCTAATAAAGAAGATAAATAGAAAATAAGAGTGCCAAAGTGCTATTAAATACACCCGTCGAAATGTTTGTATCAATAAAGGGTCATTACTCTGAAGTGACTTAAGCAATTTGGATGATTTGGAGATGAAGCCACGTAAGGAATTTAATGGACTGACAATCTGATTAAAATCATATCCTGAAAACCGCTACGCTATCAGGATCTGACGACGAATAGCTAAAACGTGCTTTTATCACAAACCTTTTTGAACCAATCAGATTGTCGCCTACAAAATCGCGAAAGTGAAAGTAAACATTCTATATTAAACCATAAAAAGTGTTGAGAGCCTGCGTAAGACATATTTTGCTGATTTTTTTGTGTTTATGTAGTATTGCAATTATTTCTAATGTAATAACATCTTCAGATCATTTTGCGAGCGCTGTATATCATGCTTCCTGTGTTGATAATTTCTAAAAATAGAAATCGGGAAAAACCGCTAAAGCTTATGTACGGTATCTACGGGCCGTCATCAGATCTAACATTTTGTTAGATCTGACTTTAGTGAGATTGATGGACTGACAGTGCAAATACTATATGCCTCTCTTCAGGGGCATTTAAATTAAAGTTTTATCTTTTTGAAGCTTTTTGTGTTGCTATGTTGAACGTTACCACATGGCAGTTAAAATTGACAATACGCAACACTAACACCATAGTGCCCTTAGTGATTTGAGAAATATCATTGAAAGTAGCTGGCCAAGGGCCCAAGTTTATAAAACTAAGCTTGGGGATCAGTCTCAAATCTCAAGAATCTGGTGACCAGTCACCATTTCAGCCAATCAGATGCTCGAGATTTGAAACTGATCTCTTGATTTAGTTTTATCATCTTAGGCCTAGGTGCATCTTAATCTCCAAATAGCCAAGCTTGGGGTTTGAACCAAATGCTCTTATATAAGGTATCTTTTTTGTAACAAATTAAACATTTTTATTGCACCCTCTCAATTACAATAAATATAACAAAACTTACATACCAGAAAGGTGGAATAATTCCCTGAAACAAAAAAAAGCAATTCAATACATTGGAATATGATAATAATTATAATTTAAGTCAGTATAAAAACAACAGGGTTACCACACTTTCTAAAATAAAAAAAATTCAAGGACTTTTTAAGGTTATTAACCAAAATTTCAAGGACCAAGATAGTGATGTACACATTGTTATTAAAGGTAAAAGGTATAGGTTTATAGTTTGGTATCTATATACATATTCACCTGACTTCACACTTTTACCCCCTGATCACTGGATATATATCACCTGTTAACAGTTGGCGCCGAAGGCAGCCGCGGAACATGGACTTTTATATTTCTCACAGGTACCAATTTATACACCTGGGTGGAGAGAAGCAATGAAGGCTAAATTTCTTGCTCAAGGAAATGAGCAGCCGGACTGGGGCTGGAACCCTCGGTCACTTAGCAAGCGCTCTACCACTGGTAGAGCCTTCAAATTATAAAATTATGGAGACCAGTCTCAGATCTTGGCAATCTAATTGGCTGAAATTGAGCACAGTCCCAGAACTGACAAATGGAAAGATAGATCTGAGACTGGTCTCCATATTTTTTAAGGAATTAGAAACTAGAGTTTCTGCAGTTCATCTATTTTAACAAAGGATTTCAATAATTACCAATTGTGTTTCGTTAAGTCCAATTGTGAATTTCTCAACCATGATCCTGTAATCACAGCTTGTGGCTAACAAACAACCTCCTGCTGGGCTGTGCCCCTACAACAAGCAAAGTGCTGGGTCATTAAGTACAATTGTGAATTTCTCAACCATGATCCTGTAATCACAGCTTGTGGCTAACAAACAACCTCCTGCTGGACTGTGCCCCTACAACAAGCAAAGTGCTGGGTCATTAAGTACCTGGTCCCAAGATCATAAAACTAAAATTGGAAACAAGTCTTAAATCTCAAGCATCTGATGCTAAAGTGGTGACTAGTTGCCATTTCAGCCAATCAGATGCTTGAGATTTGACAGATTGGTCTCCATATTTAGTTTTATGATCTTGGGCACAGAAATTGGAAACAACATAGCCACAACATATACTTCATTTATACATGTATAATACATAAATAAACAAATTTGTGGGCACAAAATTTCTGGCCTGTATAACATTTTTGTTAGTCTTTACACTTTAATTCATATACATAGGTTTTATTGCAGGTGCATCCAGTGTTTGTTGAGATAAACTGGCAAATCCATGCCATCTGATCTTGCTCTACACTGTTCGTTACTTGGTAAAACTAGAAATGTGTCCAAAGGACACGGATGCCCCCGCTATGGGTTTTTCATAAAGCTCCCAGCAGTAGTGTAGGACAAGTTGTGTTAACGAGATATATTCCTATTACAAGAACATTCTATTTTTAGTAACAGTGACCTTGACCTTGGATCTACAGGCATGGGTATTGTGCAGACACACTGCCTTGTCATGGTGAACATTTGTGCCAAGTTATTTTGAAATCCCTCCATTCATAACAAAGTTACAGCCTGGAGAAGAAAATTCTATTTTAAGTAACAGTGACCTTGACCTTGGACCTACAGGCTTGGGAATGTATGTGACACACAGTCTTAATATGGTGATCAATTAAACCAAGTTATTTAAAAATCCAATAACAAATAACAAAGTTACAGAGCCGACACAATTTTGCAAGAAATTTCTATTTTTAGTAACAGTGACCTTGACCTTGGACCTACAGGCATGGGAGTTGTATGCGACACACCACCTTGTCATGGTGAACATTTGTGCCAAGTTATTTTAAAATCCCTCCATTCATAACAAAGTTAAGGGCCAAGTGTATATTTTGCTTAACACAAAATGTAAGTGAAAAAGGGGCATAATTTGAAATAATATTGGAAGCAGGGTTATGGGTCTTGTTGGTTATGATGTAGATTTTGATGGTGAAAATATATTTCAAGTTTCAAGGCAATATCTCAAGTAGTTTTAAAGTTATGGGCAAAATGCATATTTTGCTTAACACAAAATATAAGAATAAAACTAATGTAAATGAAATTATCAAAGGGCCATAACTTTTGAACAGAACATGTAAGAGCAAAACCCCACCTTTATGCACAACAACATATCAGGCCAAGCATTGTGGTAAAGTTTCATTAAATTCCCACCAGTAGTGTAGGAGGAGTTGCGTTCACGAGATATATTCCTATTAAAACTAATGTAAATGGAAGTATCAAAGGGCCATAACTTCTGAACGGAACATGTAAGAGCGAAACCTTACCTTCATGTACAACTACATATCAAGCCAAGCATTGTGGTAAAGTTTCATTAAATTCCCACCAGTAGTTTAGGAGGAGTTGCATTCACGAGATATATTCCTATTAAAACTAATGTAAATGGAAGTATGAAAGGGCCATAACTTCTGAACGAAACATGTAAGAGCAAAACCCCACCTTCATGCACAACTACATATCAAGCCAAAGTTTCATTAAATTCCCACCAGTAGTTTAGGAGGAGTTGCGTTCACGAGAATATCGGACGGACAGACAGGAGCAACTCTTAATGCCCGTCGCCATTTCATGGCGGGGGCATAAAAAAACTAATAAATAAACAAAAAATAAACCGTGAAGTTCCTGATAAAATGGCACCAATGTACTGTCTGATCTGGATCTACACTGTTCGCTAATGCAATAACAGCAATATCCCATGGAGGCAAGGATTAATGACTCTTGCAATTCTATCATTTTTCTAACTCCAAACCTGCTACACTTATTTAACCCTTTCCTCCATAAATACGCATTTTTATGCGTGTGCGACCAGTGTAGATCTGCACTGGTCGCATTTCGGTCAGAAATAACCTAACAAATCAAAAAAAGCAAACAGTGCAGATCCTGATCAGAAGGCAGGGATGTGCCGGCTGATCTGGATCTACACTGTTCACCCAAGCAATGAAGTTGTGTCTAGGAAGGAAAGGGTTAACTGACTCTCATTTCTGTGAAATTGTGCAAGTTCACTAATTGTTTATAGGAGTGTACAGATTTCTGGGCTAACTTGGGTCTACACTTGTCATAAATATGACAACCCTTACTTCCATATATATATATATATATATATATATATATCAGGGATTCTAAATCGTCGACAGGCCGGTCATTGACCGATTTTCGGGAAGAATGTCCGATTGAAATTTCAAAATTTGACCAACATGTACATTTTTTTTGCAGCTTAATCAGCTATTAACCTGTCAATTATCGAATTCACAACTCTGCTACCATGACTACCACGACTACACGTCCCGTGAAAAGCCTGCGGCATAGATGAAACCGGATGTGGTCGGTCTCATTTTAACAACGGGCGGGTTTGTTTAATTTGTAAATGAACTGCGCTAGTCAGGCTCTTTGATGTCAGAATTAAAAGTGGCAATACCCGTGATTTTATTAATTAACGTACACAAATTTTAAAACAGCATTTTATTGAAAGAAGTGTTCCGAATGATCGCCGATCGAATAAAATAAAGTACGTTTAAAAATGCTGTTTTGCAAATTCAAGAAAATTTCTACAATGCGGATTTTAGTTAAATTGATTGCCATTCACAGCAAAGTTGAAAGGCTGAAATGAATAGATACTTAATGTGAAAATTAATCAAGTAACCGGCTTGATTACTTAGGGCCATAACGATTCAAATGAATTTTAAATTTTCTACAAGCAAATTCGTTGAATTTATATCCCCCGCCGAATACTGGTTGTTACTAACATAACAGCTGAAGACATAGGGCTTTATTTCGATATTTATCATGGATGTCAAAAAAGGTGAAAAAAAACTTCAGATATAAAAAAAAAACAGAATATAAAAATAAGACTAAAAGTCTTCAAAGTGTTGAAATGAAGAATGCAGTAGTAAAAATATAGCGCTTTATTTAATATAAATCCATGCAGAAGTTGCATAGAAGTGGCATGGAAATGTATACTAATCTATATGCATAGTGCATAACTTATCAAGGGGCCATAACTGTGTTAAACGGTCAGACCAGAACAAGACAAAAATATGGGCATCTTGTCTTGGTATTGATGGTTTCCATAGATTCCTGCCGAGAAATAGCAAGGAAATAAATACTGCTCTACATGCAAAATGCATAATTTATCAAAGGGCCATAACTCTGTGTTAAAGGATCTGACTGAAACAAGATGACAATATGCGCGTCTCCTTTTTGTATTGATGGTTCCCAGAAAGTTTCATTAAAATCCACCCAGTAGTTGCAGAGAAATAGTGCTGAAACAAATTCTGCTCTATATGCATAATACATTAGTTATCAAAGGGCAATAACTCTGTGTTAAATAGTCTGACCGGAACAAGATGACAAAATGTGCATCTCATCTCAGTATTGATGTTTCCCAGAAAGTTTAATTTCAATCCATCAAGAACTTGCAAAGAAATAGAGCGGAAACAAATACTTCTCTATATGCATCATACATAAGTTATCAAAGGGCAATAACTCTGTGTTACAGTCCAACTGGAACAAGATAACAATATACACATCTGTTATGGTTCTCAGAAAGATTAATTGAAATCCATCCAGTAGTTGCAGAGAAATAGGGGAAATGAATACTGCTCTATAATATGCATAATGCATTAGTTATCGAAGGGCCATAACCCTGTGTTAAATAGTCTGACGGGAACAAGAGGGTGATATGCGCATTTCCTCTTGATATAGATGGTTTCCAGAAAGTGTTTCATTGAAATCCATCCAAAAGTTGCACGGAAACAAATACTGCTCTATATGCATAATGCATAAGTTATCAAAGAGCCATAACTCTGTGATAAACAGTCTGACCGGAACAAGACAATGACATGTGCAGCTCTTCTTGGTATTGATGGTTTCAAGAAAGTTTCATTGAATTCCATTCAGTAGTTGCAGAGAAATAGCTGGGAAATGAATACTGCTCTATATGCATAATGCATAAGTTATCAAAGAGCCGTAACTCTGTGTTTAACGGTCTGACCAGAACAAGACGATGATATGCGCATCTCCTATTGGTATTGATGGTTCTCAGAAAGATTTATTGAAATCCATTCAGTAGTTGCAGAGAAATAGCGCAGAAATGAATACTACTCTATATGCATAAAACATAAGATATCAAAGGGCAATAACTCTGTGTTAAACAGTCTGACTGGAACAAGACGATGACATGCGCATCTCTTCTTGGTATTGATGGTTTTCAGAAAGTTTCATTGAAATACATTCAGTAGTTGCAGAGAAATAGCAAGGAAATGAATACTGCTCTATATGCATAATGCATAAGTTATCAAAGGGCCGTAACTCTGTGTTCAACAGTCTGACTGGAACAAGACGACAACATGCGCATCTCCTCTCGATATTGATGGTTCTCAGAAAGATTCATTGAAATCCATCTGGTAGTTGCAGAGAAATGGCACGGAAATGAATACTGCACTATATGCATAATGCATAAGTTATCAAAGGGCAATAACCCTGTGTTAAATAGTCTGATGTCAACAAGACGACGATATGTGCATCTCCTCTTGGTAAAGATGGTTTTCAGCAAGTTTCATTGAAATCCATACGGTAGTTGCAGAGAAATAGCGCGGAAACAAACACTGCTCTATATACATAATGCATAGTTTATCAAAGGGCCATAACTCTGTGTTAAATGGTCTGACCGGAACAAGACAAAGATATGCGCATCTCCTCTTGGTACTGATGGTTCCCACCAAGTTTCATTGAAATCCATACAGTAGTTGCAGAGAAATAGCGCGGAAACGAATACTGCTCTATATACATAATGCATAAGTTATCAAAGGGCCATAACTCTGTGTTAAATGGTCTGACCGGAACAAGACGACGATATGCGCATCTCCTCTTGGTACTCATGGTTCCCACCAAGTTTCATTGAAATCCATACAGTAGTTGCGGAGAAATAGCGCGGAAACGAAATTCGGACGGACAGCGTGACGACATGACAACGTGACGACGTGACACCGTGACGGACGGACAACGCCAAAACAATATCCCCCTCCCGATTTCATCGGCGGGGGATAAAAATCTACGTACGCAACTTTTTTTTCATTATTTATGTTGCATACACTGACTCGTGTAAGTTCTTGTAGATTTTATTTCCGACTCGGAAATAAATGTTGCATACACTGACTCGTGTAAATTCTTGTAGATTCAAGAATTACTAATTCATGACATATATTTACGTAAAGCGAATACTTGCCTCCCGTTATTCCAAGAGTTAATACATGTTCAATGAACTAAAAAATCCTCTTCACAATCGCTATGAACACTGCTGTATATTACTCTTGTGAACTGTTACGTCATGTTTTCAATGCATGGGATGCTGGTGTATTACAACAAAGACGCTGTAAACTTCAAACGTCGTGTGCCGCTCTAATAAATCGATCAAAGAATTTTTCCGTCTACAGCCCGAAAATCATGAAATTAATCTGTTGGAAGGTTGTAGGATATCGCCGACGAGAATTTATGTTGTAAGGGAGGAATGAACTGGGGTCAGGAGTGTTAAATGCACTGAACGCGGGGACCGGAAGTCGCAGTTCATGCGAACCGGAAAACGCTGTTCGTGTGAACCGGAAGTCGGGGAATAGTCAATTTTGGCGCGAATGTTCGATTGGGAATTTGAAATTTTAGAATTTCTGATATATATATAACTATATATATGCCTTTTAGGAATGTGGGAATATTGTAAATCTATATCAACTGGCACATCCATTATTAGGTTATTCCTGACCAAAAAGCAAACCTTGCAGATCCTGATTTATGTTCCTTTACACGACTGTGATGTTCCTGGTCCCACATGCGATAAAACCTGTATGAAGCAAAGAGTTAATTGATACAGATTTTTTTTATATAAATTTAAAATGATAATTTTGTAAAATAGACTTACATTGACAGCTGCAATGGTGATGAGCCTAGAACCATACAAGCTGATCCAGACTGTCTGGAGGGCGCGCCAGAACGCAGTCAGCCTGTCCACCTGGGGTTTATACATCTCCATGATATCCAAACCAGCACAGAATATCTTGTTGTTACTCTAAAATATTACACAAAAAAACAGGAATAAGAGTAAATGGGTTATGACATAACTGTTAAACAGAAAGCTGGGTACCAGCTTCTGTTACAGCAGAAGAAAGCTGGGTACCAGCTTCTTTTTCAGCAGGATGTGGCTGTTTTTCTTAGAATTTATGGATGTTCAATTAAACACCACCACTTCTATCTCAACCAATACAACCTCCGCCACCACCATACTTTAAAGACTTGTTTGTTTCGTTGGTTTTGTGCAAAACAAAATGTCATAGAAAGACCCGTGCCATCTGATCAGGATCTGCACTGGTTGCATTTTGGTCAGAAATAACCTAACAAATAAACAAGCGAACAGTTTAGATATTGATCAGATGGCAGGGATGTGCCGACTGATCAGGATCTAAACTGTTCGCCCATGCAATAAAGGTGTGTTTAATGTGAGAAAGGGTTAACTTACTGAAGTAAGAATGATTCCGCGACAGGACTTGTCATTTTCCAATTTCTCCAGAAGTATGCCTATCTCTGTGAGGAAGTCAAGATTCAAACTATTCACAGGGGGTCTGTTTAGCTTCAGTGTTGCCACACCTGGAATAAACATCAAATTCTTAATATAGGGTTAGGTCAAGTTATTAATATTACTCTTTAAAATACCTGAATCTACTTATTTCAATATGTCTATGTTTTTCACCAGTATTTTATGTAATTGTATTAAAAAATAAAAGTTGTCCTATTTGTTGAAAAGATTGCTTTAAGTCCTGCCCTGCCTCATGAAAAGGACATATACCTGGGTGTAGTCTTTTAGCTTTTTCTCACAGAAGAGGACCCAAGGAGTCCCACTTAGTATTGTTTCATGCCAAAGTGCCCCTGGGTAGCGCTAAATTCTAGCTTTATGAGGGGCTTGTGACTGTCACCCAACAGGGCTTTTTTCACAGCCAGGGGACAGTGTCCATGCCCCATAATTTTGGGGAAAATAGCATGATTTTCTCTCTGAAGGGGAACGAAAAAAAACTGATGTAAAGTTACTTTTGGGTAAAAAAAATGATTGTAAAGAAATTTTCTGAGGGGAAGGCACTCATAAACGGCCCCTAGTAAAGAAGGAAAAAAAGCCCTGCCCAATGACCTTAAACTCTGTCCAGTCTGATTAGGATCTCTACTAGTCTGTCAGATCCATTCTAATATTTCTGACCAATATCCCAGGGAGTAAAAGATTCAACCATTCTCATTAACTTAACCCTTTCCTCTATATATACACATTTTTAAGCATCTGCGACCAGTGTAGATCCATCCATGCCGTCTGATCAGGATCTGCACTGGTCACTATCGGCAAGGCAGGTGTAATCAAGTTATTGGCCAACCTGAATGCGGATAAAGCTGCAGGTCCGGATCAGATCAAACCAGTTGTTCTGAAAGAGCTGAGGCATGAGATCGCTGACATAATAACCACTCTTTTCCAGAAATCCCTTGAATCCGGAACTATTCCCCGGGACTGGACCAAGGCCAATGTGTGCCCAATATATAAAAAGGGCGACACCAGTGATCCCGCAAACTACCGTCCTATCTCTCTCACCTGTATTCTCTGTAAAACTCTTGAACATATTGTAGCATCACATCTATCCTCTCACTTGACTACTCATAATATTCTCTATGATCTTCAGCATGGCTTTCGTGAGAAACGCTCCTGTGAGACACAACTGATTGAACTTACTGACTATCTAACCAATAACATCGCCTCCGGCAAACAAACAGACCTAATTTTACTTGACTTCAGCAAAGCATTCGATAAGGTTAACCATCTAAAACTTCTCTTTATCCTTCAAGAATATGGCGTGTCTACTCAGATACTCAGATGGACTCGTTCTTTCCTCATCAGCAGAAGCCAAACAGTCATACTAGATGGTGAATGCTCAACAGAAGTCCCTGTCACCTCAGGAGTACCCCAGGGCTCTGTCCTTGGTCCTCTCTTCTTTCTTGTCTACATAAACCAACTTCCTTCTTCTGTTTCTAAATCCCAAGTGCGGCTATTTGCTGATGACACTGCCATTTACCTCACCATCAACTCTTTGGCAGACTCCATAACTTTACAACAAGATCTTGACAAGATGCAGGCATGGGAGAAGGCGTGGGACATGGAGTTTAACCCCTCAAAGTGTCAAGTACTACACATTACTAAAAATAAACATGTCATTAAAAACAAATATTATCTCCACGGTCAAGTACTTGAATCCGTTACACATGCAAAATACCTAGGGCTAGATCTCTCTTCTGAGCTTAACTTTAACACACACATAGCAAGAATTACAACAAATGCTAATAAATCCCTAGGCTTTATCAAAAGAAATATTACAACTAATAACCAAAAAGTCAAAGAACTGGCATACAAGACCTTGGTCCGGCCCCAGGTAGAGTACGCATCTACTGTCTGGAACCCATATACCAAGACAAACATCCACAAGGTGGAAATGGTCCAAAGGCGGGCAATAAGGTGGGTTAAACAGGACTACTCTCCTCTTTCCAGTGTCACAGCTATGCAGGGGGAACTGGGCTGGAGGTCCTTAGAACATCGAAGACTTGATGCGAGACTTATAATGTTTTATAAAATATACCATAACATCGTAGCAATAAACCTTCCTTCTTATATACAAAAACCAAACAGACAAACCAGGCACATGCATCCCCTTTGTTTAAGACAAATTCAGGTCAAATCAGATTATCACAAGTTCTCTTTTTTTCCTCATAGTATTACCCTTTGGAATAAACTGCCTGTTAATATTGTTACCCTGCCTGATCTTGAGCGTTTCAAGCAGGCAGTGGCGGTGATCCAGTACTAGTTGTGTAATCTTTGTTTTTATCTCTTTTACTTTTATCCCCAATAAATCTTGCACTCACTAACATTTTAACATTTGTCTTGGCATCCAAGATCACAATTCTTTACTTTATTCTTTCACAACTTTACTAACACTTCCGACGTGCACCAAATCCTGTCAGTAACACTCGAAAGAGGAGTGGACAGTATACAGAGATAGATAGATTTTGGTCAGAAATAACATAATGAATCAAAAACGAACAGTTTAGATCCTGATCAGACAGCATGGATGTGCCGGCTGATCTGAATCTAAACTGTTCGCCCTAGCAATATATTTGTGTCTATGGAGGAAAGGGTCAAAATTGAGAATATTACCCAAGATCCAAGGTTGGCATACATTGAAGTTTGCTAGAGGGATTTTGCTTCAATTGAAAACCCTATTAGAACTTTCAACATTTAAGTTTTATCACAAATATCTAGTTCGAAAAGACCTGTTTTGGTGTCCATATCAACCAGCAGCTTGTCTGCCCCTGTACTTAGACATCTTACGGGTTTCTGCAAACTTCCAAGGAATCTTGGCAGCGCTGGTGTAGAAAATAACCTTCTTAATGCCATTATGGTGTGGCTCTCCTGAAATATACGTGCTGAGTATATTC